>CM051234.1:40176843-40234343 GCA_027917425.1 Gastrophryne carolinensis
ATTAATATTTAAAGATTGTTCCATTGAAATGCATTGGAGAGCGCCAGGTAGCGAGAGGTCATACCTGTCGCTGTTCAAGGTCGGACGCTGGCGCTGTGGGCTGAGGCTGGAATAATGATGAATGAGTCGCTATATGGCGCTATCTCAGTCGCTAAGCAGGATTGGCTTGATAAATGTGTGACTGTGGTGGGGAGCCGGCGTTCTCGTGGCAGTGCCCGTCATTACCGGCCGCTCACCAGTCGCTACCTGTTGCTATTCCTTCATAAATAAGGGCCTATGTAAAATATAAAGAAACAGATTGAGATGATGGAAATCTCATATAAATTTAATTCGCAATAGAACAAAGAACATGTATCAGATGATAGTAACTTATTTAGAAACACATCTCAACAAAGCTATGGCAGGGCCATGTCTATCATTGTGTATCATTCTTCTTTTTACAACAGTTAGTCAATGTCCTATTTAGGATTTAAGCTGCTGAACTGTCGTGGGTCTTTTCATTTCATAGCACCACATTTTTTTTTTCTTTTGTTAAAATGCTGACCTTCCCCAAGGCTCCCTTTAGTAAGTTAACCCTTCTCAAAATTGGGGGGGGGGGGGGGGGGGGGGAGGGGGGACCGAGTCCATGGCACCATGCTCTTCAGTCAGAGAAAATTGTTTCAATCTTGGAGAGAGGTGCTCAAATTCTTGAGATTTCCCTGAGCAGTGTATCACCATGATGCTAGGGGAACCCCAGGAAGCCAGGCCTCTCGGGTATAAAAGCACCTTCACAAGGCAATAACATCATTCCTCTGGCAGAACACCAGAAATGAGGGAGAGGTGGGCCTGGAGAGAAATCCCCCTGAGGATGCCTAGACAACAGGGCAACCAAAACCAATGGGAAGCCACCAGATATGTTTAAGCAAGTCCTCAAGCAACAGGCCAGACCAGGAGGACAATGCAGCTGAGTAAGTCAAGCGAGTGCCTCTCCTTCTATAAATGAGGCCCTCAAACTTCATCAATGATCTTGGCAGTTTCTAGCAGTGTACATAAGTTTCACAAGGCCCCATAGCAAAATGAATAGCTGGCCCCCAAAAAGAGCAGATATACTGATCTTACTCATACCCCAGAATGCTGGATGTGTGTTTTATTTATTGTCCAGGGTGCTGCCGCAATACAGAGGCAGAAGCACTGAGAGCAATGAAACTCATGCTGGGAGTTTTAAAACCTGTGTCGCTACTGTGCAGTGCAATGTAACACACTGCTCTATTAACTTGGCATGGGCCATGCTCACACCTCCCAAGTGTCCCTGATTTGGAGGGCCTGTCCCTCTTTAAAATCCATGCCCCCCCTGTCCCTCATTGTTCTCGGTTGTCCTTTGAGGTGTAAAATGCAGGTCTTCTTCATAAAATGATTAATTTGCCTATTCAAATTGTTTCTGTTGTTGTACCTTTTGCAACCAATCTCCTATCCATCCCTCAATGAGGGGGTGTGGCCTAATTTACATATTGTCCCTCTTTCCCACCCTGAAAAGTTGGAAGGCATGCATGCTGTGCCTCTTCCTTAGCAGCAGATATTGCCCCCTACCCAATGACTGAGGCCAATATGGGGGATAAAGGGTCTGGCAGTGCTAGCAATGGCCCTGACCCATCTGCAAAAAAACAGTATGGCTGGCATAATGGTGCCCATTGCATACACAATGGCCTTGCAACTGCCCTCTCCATGATAGCAGGAGAGGAGCTGCAGGAACTAACGTGGAGGCTGATTACTAACGCCAAGTATCGGCAGATGAGTGTCTCTATAGCGGTGCTTAGAGCAAACTTGCCTGGCAGGGGAGATACCATGATCCCGAAGGTGGTTCTCCCAGGGTAAGGCTCGGCCATTGCACTCCAGCTTTGTTGGGACGTAGTGGCTGAGAGGATCCCTGTGGAGGCTCCTGTGTGTGATTGTTTCTCTCTGGTAGGTTGTCCTCCTTGGCCCGATAGTTCCATCTGTTGGGTCCTCTGGTGCGCCTGTTGCGGTAGGCTTCACCCCATTGTGCAATTGGGTCGGTGCCTTAAAGCTCCAGGGGACAGCCCCTGGATCAGACGACCCAGGAGGGGCGGCCGGCGGCATCATCCCGGCACCCAGCATTGCACGCCAGACGCGACAAACCTCCAGGAAAGCCCCGTCATGAACCTCTCATCAAGACAGCTCACCGTGGATGAGGTAAGCCTGCTCTCTCGCGGCCTCTCTTTTTGTCCCACCTCAAAATTTGATCTATTCCAGTTTGACATAGACTTGTTTAAGTATGAGAGACGTTTAAAGTTGAAACAATTTTTTAACGCAGACACTAGTGCCAGTGATTAGAGATGAGCGAACTTTTGAAAAGTTCGATTCGGCCGATTCGCCGAATTTCACAAAGAAATTCGGGTTCGGCCGAATCGAACTTTTACGAAGTTCCCCATCAAAAATGCCGGCATGGTGGGAGCGGGCCGGCCGGTTCCGCTGTCAGCGCCTCTGATGACGCGCCCTCAGATGACAGCTGAGAGCGGCGCCGGCCTCCACGCTCCGGACCTGCAGGTAAGTGTTTGCTTTTTTTTTAAATGCCGGCATGGTGGGAGCGGGCCGGCCGGCTGGAACAAGAACCTTTAAACTTAAAAGCAAATTCATACCTCAGGGCAATTTCGGTTCAATCGAGTCATATATTCGGACGATCAGAGCTGACACTATACAAATGGCATCCAAAAGACGGTTTCATAGTAATCTCTCAGTTCAAGAGATTGGAGCCCTCAAATCTCTCAAAGCAGATAATAAAATTATTATAAAGCCCGCTGATAAAGGGGGAGCAATAGTGGTCTTGGACTACGCTGAATACAAGAAGGGCATGCAAGAGATGCTATCTGACACCGTCAGCTACAGACCAATAAGTGATAACCCCACCCACCGTGTACAAGAAATGGTTAAGGATTATATTGATATGGGCTTGGCCAATAGATGGGTCACGAAAGATGTTGCTGATTTTCTTCATATGGAATATCCTATTATTCCTGTTATCTATGGGTTACCTAAGATCCACAAAGGCCTATGCCCGCTGAAGTACCGCCCAATTGTAGCAGGCACGGACTCTGTTACACAACCTCTGGCACAATGGATAGACATTTATTTGCAACCATATGTGTCTGAATTACCTTCCTATCTGAAAGACACAGGGGATTTTCTGCAAAAACTGAGTACAGTTATGACAACAGGGGCATCCCTAATGGTCACAATGGACATTTCATCATTGTATACAAACATCCCCACCCAGGAAGGCCTGAGAGCTGTGAAGCATTTTCTCTCTAGAAAACCTACCTCTATCCCCACAGAGTATATCCTAATGGGACTTGAGATGGTACTGACTAGGGATGAGCGAATCGATCCGGACGAACCCGGATTCGATCCGAATTTCAGGAAAAATTCGATTCGGATCGAATCCGAATTTCCCCGCGATTCGATCACTCGAAGTTTTCCTTTAACATCCATTCATTTACATTACAGGCATTCTAAGATGGCGGGCGGGACATGTCTGGACATGTATCCCGCGCCAGTGCAAGCTGGGGCAGTCACATGCAGCCTATCAGCAGCCAGCAAGCCCGGTGACGTCACACAGCGGTATTTAACGGCGGCCATCTTGCTTTTCCTCATTTCTCTATTGCATTCGTGACAGACAGACAGAACGCTGTGTAGCTGAGGCAGTTAGACAGGCTGGAGACAGGCTGGAGACAGGGACAGACAGGGACAGGCTGGAGACAGGCAGGAGACAGGCAGGAGACAGACAGGAGACAGACAGAAAGCCAGGGAAAGGTAGGAAAAACGGAGCTGGCTGACAGGGAGATTTTTTTTTTTTCATCCAGCCTTTGTTAGCGTTTTCAGGCTGCTTATAGTAACTAACTGTGCATATATACTGAACTGATCTTAAGTCTGCTGTGAGGCATCCCATTCTGTGACTAAAGCAGCCTCTATTTAATAGCATAATAAACATTTGCACTTATTCTCATAGAAATCAGGCCTGATAAAGACACTTTTGCTGTGCATGCTCTCTGGTTTTTGTGGCACTGGCATCCCATTCTGTGACTAAAGCAGCCTCTATTTAATAGCATAATAAACATTTGCACTTATTCTCATAGAAATCAGGCCTGATAAAGACACTTTTGCTGTGCATGCTCTCTGGTTTTTGTGGCACTGGCATCCCATTCTGTGACTAAAGCAGCCTCTATTTAATAGCATAATAAACATTTGCACTTATTCTCATAGAAATCAGGCCTGATAAAGACACTTTTGCTGTGCATGCTCTCTGGTTTTTGTGGCACTGGCATCCCATTCTGTGACTAAAGCAGCCTCTATTTAATAGCATAATAAACATTTGCACTTATTCTCATAGAAATCAGGCCTGATAAAGACACTTTTGCTGTGCATGCTCTCTGGTTTTTGTGGCACTGGCATCCCATTCTGTGACTAAAGCAGCCTCTATTTAATAGCATAATAAACATTTGCACTTATTCTCATAGAAATCAGGCCTGATAAAGACACTTTTGCTGTGCATGCTCTCTGGTTTTTGTGGCACTGGCATCCCATTCTGTGACTAAAGCAGCCTCTATTTAATAGCACAATAAACATTTGCACTTATTCTCATAGAAATCAGGCCTGATAAAGACACTTTTGCTGTGCATGCTCTCTGGTTTTTGTGGCACTGGCATCCCATTCTGTGACTAAAGCAGCCTCTATTTAATAGCATAATAAACATTTGCACTTATTCTCATAGAAATCAGGCCTGATAAAGACACTTTTGCTGTGCATGCTCTCTGGTTTTTGTGGCACTGGCATCCCATTCTGTGACTAAAGCAGCCTCTATTTAATAGCACAATAAACATTTGCACTTATTCTCATAGAAATCAGGCCTGATAAAGACACTTTTGCTGTGCATGCTCTCTGGTTTTTGTGGCACTGGCATCCCATTCTGTGACTAAAGCAGCCTCTATTTAATAGCATAATAAACATTTGCACTTATTCTCATAGAAATCAGGCCTGATAAAGACACTTTTGCTGTGCATGCTCTCTGGTTTTTGTGGCACTGGCATCCCATTCTGTGACTAAAGCAGCCTCTATTTAATAGCATAATAAACATTTGCACTTATTCTCATAGAAATCAGGCCTGATAAAGACACTTTTGCTGTGCATGCTCTCTGGTTTTTGTGGCACTGGCATCCCATTCTGTGACTAAAGCAGCCTCTATTTAATAGCATAATAAACATTTGCACTTATTCTCATAGAAATCAGGCCTGATAAAGACACTTTTGCTGTGCATGCTCTCTGGTTTTTGTGGCACTGGCATCCCATTCTGTGACTAAAGCAGCCTCTATTTAATAGCATAATAAACATTTGCACTTATTCTCATAGAAATCAGGCCTGATAAAGACACTTTTGCTGTGCATGCTCTCTGGTTTTTGTGGCACTGGCATCCCATTCTGTGACTAAAGCAGCCTCTATTTAATAGCACAATAAACATTTGCACTTATTCTCATAGAAATCAGGCCTGATAAAGACACTTTTGCTGTGCATGCTCTCTGGTTTTTGTGGCACTGGCATCCCATTCTGTGACTAAAGCAGCCTCTATTTAATAGCACAATAAACATTTGCACTTATTCTCATAGAAATCAGGCCTGATAAAGACACTTTTGCTGTGCATGCTCTCTGGTTTTTGTGGCACTGGCATCCCATTCTGTGACTAAAGCAGCCTCTATTTAATAGCATAATAAACATTTGCACTTATTCTCATAGAAATCAGGCCTGATAAAGACACTTTTGCTGTGCATGCTCTCTGGTTTTTGTGGCACTGGCATCCCATTCTGTGACTAAAGCAGCCTCTATTTAATAGCATAATAAACATTTGCACTTATTCTCATAGAAATCAGGCCTGATAAAGACACTTTTGCTGTGCATGCTCTCTGGTTTTTGTGGCACTGGCATCCCATTCTGTGACTAAAGCAGCCTCTATTTAATAGCACAATAAACATTTGCACTTATTCTCATAGAAATCAGGCCTGATAAAGACACTTTTGCTGTGCATGCTCTCTGGTTTTTGTGGCACTGGCATCCCATTCTGTGACTAAAGCAGCCTCTATTTAATAGCACAATAAACATTTGCACTTATTCTCATAGAAATCAGGCCTGATAAAGACACTTTTGCTGTGCATGCTCTCTGGTTTTTGTGGCACTGGCATCCCATTCTGTGACTAAAGCAGCCTCTATTTAATAGCATAATAAACATTTGCACTTATTCTCATAGAAATCAGGCCTGATAAAGACACTTTTGCTGTGCATGCTCTCTGGTTTTTGTGGCACTGGCATCCCATTCTGTGACTAAAGCAGCCTCTATTTAATAGCACAATAAACATTTGCACTTATTCTCATAGAAATCAGGCCTGATAAAGACACTTTTGCTGTGCATGCTCTCTGGTTTTTGTGGCACTGGCATCCCATTCTGTGACTAAAGCAGCCTCTATTTAATAGCATAATAAACATTTGCACTTATTCTCATAGAAATCAGGCCTGATAAAGACACTTTTGCTGTGCATGCTCTCTGGTTTTTGTGGCACTGGCATCCCATTCTGTGACTAAAGCAGCCTCTATTTAATAGCATAATAAACATTTGCACTTATTCTCATAGAAATCAGGCCTGATAAAGACACTTTTGCTGTGCATGCTCTCTGGTTTTTGTGGCACTGGCATCCCATTCTGTGACTAAAGCAGCCTCTATTTAATAGCATAATAAACATTTGCACTTATTCTCATAGAAATCAGGCCTGATAAAGACACTTTTGCTGTGCATGCTCTCTGGTTTTTGTGGCACTGGCATCCCATTCTGTGACTAAAGCAGCCTCTATTTAATAGCATAATAAACATTTGCACTTATTCTCATAGAAATCAGGCCTGATAAAGACACTTTTGCTGTGCATGCTCTCTGGTTTTTGTGGCACTGGCATCCCATTCTGTGACTAAAGCAGCCTCTATTTAATAGCACAATAAACATTTGCACTTATTCTCATAGAAATCAGGCCTGATAAAGACACTTTTGCTGTGCATGCTCTCTGGTTTTTGTGGCACTGGCATCCCATTCTGTGACTAAAGCAGCCTCTATTTAATAGCATAATAAACATTTGCACTTATTCTCATAGAAATCAGGCCTGATAAAGACACTTTTGCTGTGCATGCTCTCTGGTTTTTGTGGCACTGGCATCCCATTCTGTGACTAAAGCAGCCTCTATTTAATAGCACAATAAACATTTGCACTTATTCTCATAGAAATCAGGCCTGATAAAGACACTTTTGCTGTGCATGCTCTCTGGTTTTTGTGGCACTGGCATCCCATTCTGTGACTAAAGCAGCCTCTATTTAATAGCATAATAAACATTTGCACTTATTCTCATAGAAATCAGGCCTGATAAAGACACTTTTGCTGTGCATGCTCTCTGGTTTTTGTGGCACTGGCATCCCATTCTGTGACTAAAGCAGCCTCTATTTAATAGCATAATAAACATTTGCACTTATTCTCATAGAAATCAGGCCTGATAAAGACACTTTTGCTGTGCATGCTCTCTGGTTTTTGTGGCACTGGCATCCCATTCTGTGACTAAAGCAGCCTCTATTTAATAGCACAATAAACATTTGCACTTATTCTCATAGAAATCAGGCCTGATAAAGACACTTTTGCTGTGCATGCTCTCTGGTTTTTGTGGCACTGGCATCCCATTCTGTGACTAAAGCAGCCTCTATTTAATAGCACAATAAACATTTGCACTTATTCTCATAGAAATCAGGCCTGATAAAGACACTTTTGCTGTGCATGCTCTCTGGTTTTTGTGGCACTGGCATCCCATTCTGTGACTAAAGCAGCCTCTATTTAATAGCATAATAAACATTTGCACTTATTCTCATAGAAATCAGGCCTGATAAAGACACTTTTGCTGTGCATGCTCTCTGGTTTTTGTGGCACTGGCATCCCATTCTGTGACTAAAGCAGCCTCTATTTAATAGCATAATAAACATTTGCACTTATTCTCATAGAAATCAGGCCTGATAAAGACACTTTTGCTGGCCAAAGCCCTACTGGACCCTGCCAGGTCGATTCCTGCCCGGGGCATCCCATTCTGTGACTACAGCAGCCTCTGTTTAAGACCATATAAGCATTTGCTCTTATCATATTTGAAATTAGCCTGATAAAGACACTTTTGCTGGCCAAAGCCCTACTGGACCCTGCCAGGTCCATTCCTGCCCAGGGCATCCCATTCTGTGACTAAAGCAGCCTCTGTTTAAGACCATATAAGCATTTGCTCTTATTATATTTATATTATAAGACACTTTTGCTGGGCATAGGCTCACTGCTGCCTGCCAGGTGCACTTCTGTTGAGGCATCCCATTCTGTAACATAGCATACCCCTCTTTATTTACACTAAGCAGCTCTCTTATTTACACTAAGCAGGCCTGTTGGAGGCTGAGTGTTACTGCTCACTTTTGGTGTGCATTATATTCTGTTTTATATAGACCCACTGCTGCCTGGGGGTTCTTAAAATATCACCTACTACCACGCCAGTTAGACTATGTCGGGCAGACAAGTGCCTGGAAGTGAAAAGAGGAGTGGCAGAGGCCAAGATTCCGCAGGCAGAGCTCGCATCAGACTGGGGGCCAGTAGCAGCAGGAGTCACGCTGAGAGACCTAATCTGCCAGTATCTGCTAGCGGTCGGGTCTCCACCAGTAACGCATCTGCCGTGGTAGATTGGCTGACGCGCTCATCAACAACATCATCACAACTTACATCTGAGACCCCCAGTCTAGGGTCGGTAGGTTCCTCTGACACAACCCTGAGTTGGCATGCCCCGAGAGCAGTCCCTGTCCTCCCATTGCCTCTGTCCTACGCCGTTCCCTCCCCCAGCGACGTATCCTATGCTTTGGGTTCAGCTCCACTCTTTAGTGAGGAGGACGATCAGATACAGGAGGACAGTCAGCAGCTACTGCCCAGCCAAGAAATGGAGGTGGCTTCTTTAGCTAGGCAGACAAATAGTGATGTGGACAGTGTCGTGGGTGCTGCGAGCGTTCCAGCTCCTGCGCCAGACACTGTTGACGAATCCACGAACATCAGTGACGTACAGCCACAACCCGGTGATGATGATGATGATGACGATGAAGCCGATCGCACTTGGGAGCCGGGTGATGAAGGGGCTTCATCGTCATCATCAGGAGAAGAGGGGCGCAGGTTGCCCCGGAGTCAGCAGCTGAGGCAGCAAGGTGGTAGCAGTCAGCATGGGGGCACAATTCCAAAGGCTGGAGCCGGCCGGGGCCGGGGCCGGGGTAGAGCACCTGCTGTGCGGCAGTCTACCTTATCGGGAGGTAGTGGAGCAGGGGTTCCTGGAGTTGGCAACAGCAGCAGTGAATCAGTGAGGCCAGGGGGTGGGAAAAGTAGCTACTCGGCAGTGTGGCAGTTTTTCCTGAGGCATCCGCAGGAGGGTAACATGGCCACATGCAAGATATGTAGGCAAAAGGTGAAGCGTGGCCAGGGTCCAAATGTTGGCACCACGGCCCTGCGTCAACATATGATGCGTCACCATAAAACGACCTGGGAGAACCGAGGCTCCCAAGGGGTGGTCCAGTCTGCTTCCTCACCAAGTGAGCTCCCAATTTCTGCCAGCCAAGGCTCCAGCACCTCAGCCGAAGGCAGCTGTGCGTCACACCCATCCTCTGTCGCTCCTGCTCCTCCTCCTCCTCCTCCAAGTCATGCATCCCGCCAGCAATCCATCAGCGAAGCCATGTCCAAGAGACAGCAGTATGCGCCCACTCATCCTACGGCGCAGAAGCTGAATGTGCTCCTGTCCAAGTTGCTGGTGCTGCAGTCGCTCCCTTTTCAGGTGGTGGAATCTGCACCTTTCAGAGAACTGATGGCTTGTGCCGAGCCGAGGTGGAGAGTCCCAAGCCGTCATTTCTTTGCCAAGAAGGCAGTACCAGCGCTGCACACTTTTGTTGAACAGAAGGTGGGCCAGTCCTTGAGCCTGTCGGTGTGTAGCAAAATACATGGCAGCGCCGACATCTGGAGCTGTAACTACGGTCAGGGGCAGTACATGTCGTTTACGGCCCACTGGGTGAATGTGGTCCCTTTGCAGCAGCAACTTGGACAGGTCACGCCGCTTCGGCCTCCGCGCTCTCTGCCCATTGGGCCTGTGACACCGTGCGACTCGGCCTCCTCATCCTCCGCCATCTCCTCACCCTCCACTGTAGGCTCAAGTCTCAGTGCCCCTCCAGTCTACCATGTGTGCAGGGCACGGAGGTGTCACGCAGTGCTTCACATGGTTTGTCTTGGCGAACGGAGTCACACAGGGGAGGAACTGCTTAAATGTATTCATCAGGAAATCCAAACATGGCTTACTCCGAGAAAACTTAAAATGGGAATCATGGTTACCGACAATGGGAAGAACATTTTGTCTGCGCTGCGCCAAGGAAGCCTGACCCATGCCCCCTGCATGGCTCACGTCTTCAATCTGGTTGTCAAGCGGTTTCTGAAGTGTTCCCCCCATCTGCAGGACATCCTAACAACTTCACGGAAACTTTGCATGCACTTCAGCCACTCCTACACCGCCAAACACACCCTTCTTGAGCTACAGCGTCAGAATGGTATCCCCCAACATAGTCTGATTTGCGATGTTTCCACCCGTTGGAATTCCACCCTTCACATGTTGGACCGATTATATGAACAGAGAAAAGCCATCACGGATTTCCTGATGATCCAAGCAGATAGGGGGACTCCCCTGTGTAACTTCAATGTCAACCAGTGGCAGCTCATACGTGACACCTGCCGTTTGCTCAGGCCCTTTGAGGAAGCCACTTTATTTGTCAGTCGGCAGGATTACGGGATGAACGACGTGATTCCACTGCTTCATGTACTACAGCACATGTTGGAAACCATGGCTGGTCAGGGCACTGGAGACATGGCGTTTACATCTTACGGCCACATGAACCCCGTTGGAGCTGAACTGGAGGAGGAGGAGGAGGAAGAGGAGGAGGAGGAGTTGCCCAGCGAAACACAGTTTAGGCTTGGCGAAATGGCTGGTTTATCTAGTCAGCGGACAGGAGAGGAGGAGCAGGAGCAGCCAGAGGAGCTAGAGGTTTTTGAGGAAGGAGAGACAGAGGACCCGGGCACACCGTGGCAGTATGCAGTGGAGATGGAGACAGGTAGTCCATCCGAGTCACTTGCGCAAATGGCACGAAGCATGCTCACATGCTTGCGTAGTGACCCCAGAATTGTTTCCATCTGTCGGCGGGATGACTTCTGGCTGTCCACCTTATTGGACCCTCGCTTCCGGCACAAAATGGGGGCATTTTTTAAACCCACCGAGAGGGAGGACAAACTCAACTACTACAAAGACATTCTACGTAGGCAGTTGGCCGATGCCTATCTGCGCCATGGTCCATACTCTCGCAGGTCTGACTCGAGGGGACCTCTGCGCTCACCTTCCACTGCCATGGCCGCTGGGGGGGTTGGCAGCAGCAGCAGCAGAAGCTCCATCAGCAGCAGCAGCCTCAGTCTTCAGTCGCTAATGAGTAGCTTTCTACACCCGCATAGTGAGGCTACTCATGAGCAGCAGGAAGACCTGGAGCAGGACCTGAACCAGCAGGTCATGTCATACTTTGACATGACCACGCCAACACACCTTGAGGATCCGCTGGACTTCTGGGCAGCCAAACTTGATTTGTGGCCGCAACTAGCAGAGTTTGCCCTGGAAAAGCTGTCCTGCCCGGCAAGTAGCGTGCCATCTGAGCGGGTGTTTAGTGCGGCGGGGGCCATAGTTACGGCGAGGAGAACTCGTCTGTCAACTAAAAATGTGGAGAGACTCACCTTTGTCAAAATGAATCAGGGATGGATCAGCCAGGATTTCCACCCACCAATGCCTGATGCATGCGACTAGATTCAGCATGGTGCCACGTTTTACACTTTACAAATGGTGCAAAACATATTTATGTCTTTAGGCCATTTTTTGGGCTCCTGCTGCTGCTACTGCCAACTTCTGCCAACTCCAGGGTGTGATTCATCCAATTTTTGGGCTCCTGAAGCCAACTCCAGTGTATATTTGGGCTCCTGCTGCTGCTGCTGCTGCCAACTTCTGCCAACTCCAGGGTGTGATTCATCCAATTTTTGGGCTCCTGAAGCCAACTCCAGTGTATATTTGGGCTCCTGCTGCTGCTACTGTCAACTCCTGCCAACTCCAGGGTGTGATTCATCCAATTTTTGGGCTCCTGAGGCCAACTCCAGTGTATATTTGGGCTCCTGCTGCTGCTACTGTCAACTCCTGCCAACTCCAGGGTGTGATTCATCCAATTTTTGGGCTCCTGAAGCCAACTCCAGTGTATATTTGGGCTCCTGCTGCTGCTGCTGCTGCCAACTTCTGCCAACTCCAGGGTGTGATTCATCCAATTTTTGGGCTCCTGAAGCCAACTCCAGTGTATATTTGGGCTCCTGCTGCTGCTACTGTCAACTCCTGCCAACTCCAGGGTGTGATTCATCCAATTTTTGGGCTCCTGAAGCCAACTCCAGTGTATATTTGGGCTCCTGCTGCTACTACTGCCAACTTCTGCCAACTCCAGGGTGTGATTCATCCAATTTTTGGGCTCCTGAAGCCAACTCCAGTGTATATTTGGGCTCCTGCTGCTGCTACTGTCAACTCCTGCCAACTCCAGGGTGTGATTCATCCAATTTTTGGGCTCCTGAAGCCAACTCCAGTGTATATTTGGGCTCCTGCTGCTGCTACTGCCAACTTCTGCCAACTCCAGGGTGTGATTCATCCAATTTTTGGGCTCCTGAAGCCAACTCCAGTGTATATTTGGGCTCCTGCTGCTGCTGCTGCTGCCAACTTCTGCCAACTCCAGGGTGTGATTCATCCAATTTTTGGGCTCCTGAAGCCAACTCCAGTGTATATTTGGGCTCCTGCTGCTGCTGCTGCTGCCAACTTCTGCCAACTCCAGGGTGTGATTCATCCAATTTTTGGGCTCCTGAAGCCAACTCCAGTGTATATTTGGGCTCCTGCTGCTACTACTGCCAACTTCTGCCAACTCCAGGGTGTGATTCATCCAATTTTTGGGCTCCTGAGGCCAACTCCAGTGTATATTTGGGCTCCTGCTGCTGCTACTGCCAACTTCTGCCAACTCCAGGGTGTGATTCATCCAATTTTTGGGCTCCTGAAGCCAACTCCAGTGTATATTTGGGCTCCTGCTGCTACTACTGCCAACTTCTGCCAACTCCAGGATGTGATTCATCCAATTTTTGGGCTCCTGAGGCCAACTCCAGTGTATATTTGGGCTCCTGCTGCTGCTGCTGCCAACTTCTGCCAACTCCAGGGTGTGATTCATCCAATTTTTGGGCTCCTGAAGCCAACTCCAGTGTATATTTGGGCTCCTGCTGCTACTACTGTCAACTCCTGCCAACTCCAGGGTGTGATTCATCCAATTTTTGGGCTCCTGAGGCCAACTCCAGTGTATATTTGGGCTCCTGCTGCTGCTGCTGCCAACTTCTGCCAACTCCAGGGTGTGATTCATCCAATTTTTGGGCTCCTGAGGCCAACTCCAGTGTATATTTGGGCTCCTGCTCCTGCTGCTGCCAACTTCTGCCAACTCCAGGGTGTGATTCATCCAATTTTTGGGCTCCTGAAGCCAACTCCAGTGTATATTTGGGCTCCTGCTGCTGCTGCTGCTGCCAACTTCTGCCAACTCCAGGGTGTGATTCATCCAATTTTTGGGCTCCTGAAGCCAACTCCAGTGTATATTTGGGCTCCTGCTGCTACTACTGCCAACTTCTGCCAACTCCAGGGTGTGATTCATCCAATTTTTGGGCTCCTGAGGCCAACTCCAGTGTATATTTGGGCTCCTGCTGCTGCTGCTGCCAACTTCTGCCAACTCCAGGGTGTGATTCATCCAATTTTTGGGCTCCTGAAGCCAACTCCAGTGTATATTTGGGCTCCTGCTGCTACTACTGTCAACTCCTGCCAACTCCAGGGTGTGATTCATCCAATTTTTGGGCTCCTGAGGCCAACTCCAGTGTATATTTGGGCTCCTGCTGCTGCCAACTTCTGCCAACTCCAGGGTGTGATTCATCCAATTTTTGGGCTCCTGAGGCCAACTCCAGTGTATATTTGGGCTCCTGCTGCTGCTGCTGCCAACTTCTGCCAACTCCAGGGTGTGATTCATCCAATTTTTGGGCTCCTGAGGCCAACTCCAGTGTATATTTGGGCTCCTGCTGCTGCTACTGTCAACTCCTGCCAACTCCAGGGTGTGATTCATCCAATTTTTGGGCTCCTGAAGCCAACTCCAGTGTATATTTGGGCTCCTGCTGCTGCTACTGTCAACTCCTGCCAACTCCAGGGTGTGATTCATCCAATTTTTGGGCTCCTGAGGCCAACTCCAGTGTATATTTGGGCTCCTTCTGCCCCTCATAGTGATGCCACTTCAACTCTCTGCAATTGTGCCGCTCTGCGATTCTATTAGCGATGCCTCTGATCTGCATGTGATATTTCTTCAAAGTATTATTTAACAAACCCAGCACGCATCCTGTGCGTGTTACAGCAAGGCTGAATGGTTTACAACCCTATTGAGGCTGTAGGAGGCTCAGAAATAGCCGTTTTTAATAGCGATTCGTCGCGAATTTATTCGGGTCGAAACGATTTTTGTCGGAAAATTCGGCGAATCAGTCGAATCGAATTTTTCAAAAGTTCGCTCATCTCTAGTACTGACCAATAACTTCTTTAAGTTTGAGAAGCAGTTTTTTGAGCAAATGGTCGGGACGGCGATGGGGAGTGCAGTCGCACCGGCGTTCGCAAATCTGTTTATGGGGTTCATAGAGGAAAGTTATATCTACCCCACACCTCAATATGAGAAAAGCGTGACCTTTTGGGGGCGCTATATTGATGACATCATTATGATCTGG
The DNA here is from genome assembly GCA_027917425.1 of Gastrophryne carolinensis. NCBI lineage: Eukaryota > Metazoa > Chordata > Amphibia > Anura > Microhylidae > Gastrophryne > Gastrophryne carolinensis. The sequence continues at coordinate 40,191,803 of CM051234.1, forward strand.
CAAGATGATGAGGAATCAGCCCAGCAGTTTATTGCAATGCTGAACTCAGTGTTCCCGACCATTAAATTTAACCCTGAAGTGTCAAGGGACTATGTCACATTTCTAGATGTGGCACTTCACAAGGACTCCACAGGCCGAATTAAGACGGGCCTGTTCACTAAACCAACGGACAGAAATACACCAATTCACACCAAGATTACACTAAGATACACTCTGATAGTGAGACACTGGAGGAGCAACTTAAAGCCATGTATAACAAATTCAGAGAACGAGGGTATCCCAAACAGATCTTGACTGCGGCCATAACAAAAGCTCGCCACATCTTCAATAATGAGAATCCTAAACAGAAAAAGGAAGAACGTATTCCGTTTACGCAGACATTTTGCCATACCTCGGCATATATTGAACGTATTACACGCAAACATCACAACATTCTTACTGCAGACAAGACCCTGGCACCCATGGTCAGAAGACCACCACTGAGAGTTTATAACCGTAGCCGTAATCTGAGGGACTTACTCATAAGAGCGGATCCTGTGGAGAAATACAATCCACAGAGACAGGTACTTTCATCCAAGTTGGGATGTTATAAATGCTTCAATTGCAATGTGTGCAATTCATTCATTATAGGCACACAATTTTCACATCCGCATACGGGATGCCCAATAAAACTTAGAGGCTACCACAACTGCAACACGGATTTCTGTGTATATACCTTAAAATGCCCCTGTGGTCTCCTATATGTGGGAAAGACGATCGGCCCTTTCAAAAAACGCTTCCAAAAACACAAAAGCGATGTACGAGTTCATCAGGAGAAAGCAAGAAATGGAGAACCGGTGGACATGGAAAAACCTGTAGCTGTACATTTTTATATACATGGCCATCAGACACATGAACTAAAGGGCATGGTGATTGAACACATCCCCAGACCACCGAGGGGGGGTGATAGGAATCGTCACCTGCTCCAACGTGAAACTTACTGGATCCATAGACTGGACACTGTTGCTCCACGAGGACTCAATACATCATTTGGATTCAGCAGCTTCTTGGATACTAGATGAACTAACCTTTTTTCTCCCCAATTCTAGATGAACTAACCTTTTTTTCTCCCCAATTCCAGATGAACTGACCTTTTTCCCCCCATTTCCAGATGAACTAACCTTTTCCCTCCCCCCTTTTCAGATTAATTAACCTTTCCCCCTATCTTTAGGACTGGCTGTATATACCCCAATTCTCCAGTCCAAGCAAATTATTGGTGTTCCATTTCCATCCCTAAGGGCCTTCCTCCTTATGTAGGATAAGTTTTTCACATTATTATTTTTCATATTTTTTATTTCCAAATGTTGTATGGTTATTTTTGTATTATAGGTTTTTCATGTATAATCTTCTTAAATATCCTGCAGTTGCGTTCTTCTTTAAGACACCGCCGCACTGGGGTCGGGTGCAGAAGCTGATGCTCTGCCTCCAGCAAAGCTTTTGCTGGAGATAGAGTGCTAGCTCTGCTACACCCGAGAGCCAATCATTTGGCTCCTGGGCAGCGTCATCGGTTACCGGGCAGATTTCCCGGGACCTGTGACATCACGCCTGACCTTCCCTGATTGGGGGACAGCATGGGGTTGCTTGGCAACCCCCTGCTGACAATAGCGGCGGTGCCCTGCAGATTCTATTGGCAGGGGCGCCTAGAAGAGGTAAGCTGGGACCTCAAGGGGCCCCTCTATTGTCATTTACAGCATTAATTTACATTCTTATTGATATGCTAATTTCCGAGCGGCCGGCCCGCTCCCACCATGCCGGCATTTAAAAAACAAAAAAAAAAAAAGTAATTTCATCATGACGCGCCCTCAGATGACAGCTGAGAGCGGCGCCGGCCTCCACGCTCCGGACCTGCAGGTAAGTGTTTGCCTTTTTTCTCAAATGCCGGCATGGTGGGAGCGGGCCGGCCGGTTCCGCTGACAGCGGAGCCGGCCGGCCCGCTTCCACCATGCCAGCAAAAATGCTTTTTTTTTTGTTTTGTTTTTTAAATGCCGGCATGGTGGGAGCGGGCCGGTCGGCTTTACCGGCCCGCCGGCCGGCTCCGCTCCCACCATGCCGGCATTTTTGATGGGGAACTTCGTAAAAGTTCGATTCGGCCGAACCCGAATTTCTTTGTGAAATTCGGCGAATCGGCCGAATCAAACTTTTCAAAAGTTCGCTCATCTCTAGTGGCTGCGTGAATCGCCTCTCAGCCTTTTGTTTTCCACCAAAGGGTTTGAGTGGAAGGTACTGTTTGTCCGGACGAAACAGTACTGAACACTAAAAGCCTGGACTCTCGGCTAGGGCAAGCGTGAGCCTCGCCCGACGGCATGAGGATACGGGTGGAAGGCGCTGCTGGCTTTGGCTGGTACCGCTGGACATCCCCAGGTGGCGATCCTTCCTGACCTCTGGAGGTTGGGAGCAACGTGAGAAAACATGCACCTATTTGAAGGTTCCTTTACGGACCGCAACCTTACAGATTCCTTTACGGGCCTATTATACAGGGTTCCTTCACGGGCCCATTCTGCAGGTCCCTTCACAGGCCCAGTGTACCATCCTTGGGCCCCGGAAGGAGAATGGCGATGGCGTCATTAGACCAAGGAATGGAGACCAACAAAGTGCCAGAATATGCCAAAATTTGGCACAGTGTGTGATTAGTCAGGAAGGCTGATTTGCCCGGGAGGTCTCTACTGGCAGCAGTGGTGGAGATACTCCAGAAAATTTTGGAGATTCCAAAGGGGGATGTTCTTTCCCATATGGATTACCCTAGACGGAGGATTTACGATGTCAGTTTCGTGTCGGAAGAATGCTGCAAGAGGTTTATTGCAGCATTGAGACAAAAGAAAGGAGATGTGCTTTTGGAAAATTTTTGGATGATTCCGCATTTTGATGAGGAGGTTTTTTCTGGTCGTTAAGACATATAACCCTTACGTGCCAATTGAGGACATTGAAGTATGTCTAAAGAGGACTTGTGAGAAAATTGTCTTTTTGGGCAAAGTATTCAATGAATTCAGTTACTGGTTACTGTTTTTTGCAACATTTCATGAAGGAATGAAGCCAGCCGCAAGATTTAATATGGACTTATTCTATTCCGGTATGGACATTTTTTGTCGAAAATGTAAATCTTATGGACACAAAAGTCAAAAATGTAGATCTGAAGTTTGTACTATCTGTGGCAGTAAAGACCACAAGCGAGAAGGATGTACTAAAACACAGGTGTGCAACTTGTGTTTGGAAGACGGACATAGATATGCAGCATGTCCAAAGGGGAAGAAGAAGAGTACCGTGGAGAAAGTTCCAGAACAATTGCCTGTGGTGAGAGAAAATGTGACGAAGAAAGTGCCATTGGTAGAAAGTATTAAAAGGAAAGTGGTTAATACAGATGGGGGGACTCTGAAGAAGAGTTCTTTAGAAGGACCATATAGCCAAAAGTCAGAAGAACCGAGGAAGTCAGAAGAACCGAGAGAGGATGTTTCACAGTTAATGGAATTGTGCGAGAAGAAGGAGGAAGAGATTAAAGAGAAAGGAGAACCATCTGAAGCATCTGGATCTCAGAACACAGGAGGGAGTTCTAAGGAAGAGAAAGAATAAGAGGTGAGTGGAACGCCGGCAAAACGGCAGAAAGGGTATCCATATATAAGATCTAAAAGTGGGATTATGCTGAAGGAAGAGTTGGTAATTTTTGATTATGATAATGAAGATAAGAGACATGTAGTAGCATTTAAGAAAATTATTAACTTGATTGACGATATTGACCCAGAATGGATAAAGATTAAAAGACGTGCAATAACAAGGATGATTCAGGGTAATCCAAAATAGTTTTATGATTCTTTCAATATTCCGAAATGGCTTGAGAGGAAGATAGAGAATTGGCGTCGAATTGGTCCCGCTGATGGAGATCAGCCTGCAACGTTGGATTTGGCATGGTTATGTTTGTACCAAAGAGTCGTGGGATTGGAGAAGATTGTTTAATTTCGAAGATGTGCAAAATTTCGGGAAGGATGTGGCTGAGGGGTGGTGGCGATCTCATCGTTGGAAAGAGGTATTTCAGTTCTAATATATTTCTTTCTCGGCTTGGACTTTTGACTATGTAAAAATTGTTGTACTGTAAAAATGTGGAATGTGTTGGGTTTAATATTTATTTTAATTTTGAAGTTAAAGATGATAGCTTGAGGATGAGCAGAGGTAACTTGCTGGCAGAATATATCCTTGCTGAATAAGTTTCTTAGCCTGAAGGCCCCAAAAAAAAAAAAAAAAAAAAAAATTGCTAGTAGACGCTGGTGTGCGTGTATCGAGTGCTGTAGTAACCTGGCCCGCATTGATGAATATGATGTATGTTGGGCGTTCTAACGCCAGTACAGCGCTGCAGGGAGCGAGAGGTAGCGCCAGCTCAGTGCGACCGACTTTACAGAGCGTCGGCTCTTTTGAACACATATCCACCAGTAACAAAGCAAAAACACATGGAATGACATTGTTGTAACATTATGACATTAACACTTTAGTGCCAGACCTGTAGTGACAATTCTGCATAAAAATATAAAAAATCTAAAAAGTTTTCAAAAATGACTTTTTCTAGGCCAGGAGACGTCACACAATTATTTGAGAGAAAAAAAAAATTAAAAACAAAAAAACCCTGTTTAAACAGAAGAAAAAGAATGTCCATTGAAATGTATTGGAGAGCGACAGGTAGCGACAGGTGATACCTGGCACTCTGGAAGCTAGAGCGCCGGCGCTATACACTGAGCTGCCTGTAATAATACATGTGACACTACATGGTGCTGTTAGAGTCGCTCACCTGATTCGCTTTGATAAATGTGGTTTCGCGTACAGCGCCCGACGTTCACCAGACGCTCCCTGTCGCTATGCCTTGATGAATCACCCCCTTAATTGCACTGCCTGCACGATTGGACCGGAAGTAAGGTAATTTTATTTTCCAGTTACTGCCAGAGCTTCTCCGCCCTGGAGTCTAAGGAAGAGTCCACAGGGAGCCCAGGGATGCGGCTGCCTCCTTTTCTCTATGCCGGCGCTTTGTTCCAAACAGAGCTTTGTGTTAATATACACAGCATACAGCGCTGATTTGACGAGGGACTGCACATGTGCCATGGGATCAGCGGAAAAGTACATTTTTAGGGCTATTCACACAGTGGGACTTCTGAAATCGCTTTGGGGACGAAGACCAAAACCAGAGATAGTGAAATCGCTGGGTTTTGGTCCATTTAAAAAGGATCAACCACCTCTGTAAAATATATAAGACTGTAGGTGTAACAGTTTGCCTCTTTATGGGACATCCCAAATTGGACCGACCAGAACACTCACCTTGGTGACGATCCCATACTGCATCTCTGGGCCATGGTCCCCTTGCCGCTATACCACTAGCTGGGGTGCATACCCACGGAAGACATTTGTGAATAACTATTTAAAGCGGACCAACAGTCAAAAATGAATTAAATCAGACCAACACAACAAACAGGGCTCAGATGAACTCCTCTCCGGGGTAATTTAGATTGAGGCACATAAAAATTCTTCTACCTCTTTCTAATGCCTACTGGGATAAATTCTCAAAAACAAGATGGCCGCTCATGGTCTTGCAGGCCATCTGCACGTGCTGCAAGTGCTGCTGGGCTTCCGGTTACTGGGCATTTCAGTTAATCCAAAATGGCTGCTACCTTTCTTTTCCAGCTGTGCCAGGCTGTTGGCCCGGTTTAAAGTGGACCAAAACCCAGGATAGTCAATAGTTTGGACTATCCTGGGTTTTGGTCCTTGCCCCGGGGACACCCCGATCGGGGGTGCCCTGCTGTGTTAGCCCCCCCCCCCCCAGGACTCCGAGCCCAGCTAACCTCTTCCCGGTCCCACATCACGTCTAAGAGCCTTCTCCGCTTCTCTCTAACAGGGAGCACTCCCGCGTCGGCCATTCACAAATGCCTGGTGCGGACACGCTCCCTGTTAGAGGGAAGCGGAGGATGCGGCCGTCAGAGCCTCTGCTCCTAGACGCGTTGTGGGACCAGGTAAGTTGGCTGCGGCGATCTAGGGGGTTTCACACAACGGGGTGCCCCCGGGAAAAGAACCAAAACCCAGGATAGTCAAAATCCTGGGTTTTGGTCCACTTTAAAAATAACAGGATATTGTTAATGTAAGTTTGTAAATAGTTCTCTCACATATACAATAAACTCTGATTGTAAATGATCTTTTTCATAGCTGCAGTACGTCATCCCCTCCATGTTTGGTGAGGGGGGGGAGGGTATCACTGTGGGCTTTTCTGAGAGCCTCCCTTTGCCGGATTGTGTTTGGCTGTGCGTACCTAAACTAGTTATTTCTGAATATAGCCAGCAGTTTGCATTCCATTTAGATTTTTCTTCTTGAGCTTGGAGTGGCAAGGAAAAATGGAGCGCAAGCCTCTGATTGGCTGAATGGCCCCTGCATTCACCACAGGAACGAGAAAAAGATGGGTTTTTGGGGTATACAAACAACGGGCCATTGCAAATCAGCAACAATAACCAAGATAGGGAAAATGCGGGAATTTGTTCCTCTTTAATATAACCTTTTTGGTCACTTTGTACTAAAGACGATCATCATGTGTTTGTGTATTTTTGTAACACAATCTTATATGATAAACCTAAACACAGTCACAAGCCAGTATGTGGAGAGACCCATGTTAGGCCTAATATAGGGGGCTAAAGAGACCAAAAAACCCTCTACTCAAAACATAGAAACATAGAAGGTTGACGGCAGAAGGAGACCATACGGTCCATCTAGTCTGCCCTTATGTGTATACTGTATATTCTCTTTATCTTATGTGTATACTGTATGTTCTCTATATCTTATGTGTATACTGTATGTTCTCTTTATCTTATGTGTATACTGTATGTTCTCTATATCTTATGTGTATACTGTATGTTCTCTTTATCTTATGTGTATACTGTATGTTCTCTGTATCTTATGTGTATACTGTATGTTCTCTTTATCTTATGTGTATACTGTATGTTCTCTATATCTTATGTGTATACTGTATGATCTCTTTATCTTATGTGTATACTGTATGTTCTCTTTATCTTAGGATAGATGTGTGCTTATCCCAGGCATGTTTAAACTCAGTGACTGTTGATTTTTCAACTACCTCTGCTGGAAGTTTGTTCCAAGCATCTACTACTCTTTCTGTAAAATAATATTTTCTAACATTGCTCCTGATCTTCCCCCCGACTAGCTTTAGGTTGTGCCCCCTTGTTCTATCATTAAGCTTCTTCTTAAAAACACTTCCCTCCTGAACCTTATTCAATCCTTTCACACATTTAAAGGTCTCAATCATGTCCCCCCTCTCCCTTCTTTCCTCCAGACTGTACAAATTAAGTCTCTCCTGATATGTTTTAAGTTTAAGTCCTCCCATCATTTTCTTTGCCGCCTTTGGACCCGTTCTATTTGAATAATGTATTTTTGCAGGTAAGGTCTCCAGAACTGCACACAGTATTCTAGCTGTGGCCTCACCAGGGCTCTATACAGCGGCATCACAACCTCCCTCTTCCTACTGGTGATGCCTCGAGCTATGCAGCCGAGCATCCTGCTTGCTTTTCCCATTGCCTGGCTACACTGTCCACTCATCTTGCAGCTATCAGTAAAAAGGTAAAGGAAAAGGGGAGCTTTCCCAGAACAGAAAGTATTTGCACAGTACCCAATACAAGGACAGATAGCATTACCCAAGTACCCTTGTAACAGGCAGAGCTATGCAAATCATCTCTTTATGTCTCTATGCCATCCAAGGCCCTTAGAAATGCTAAGGGTGCAACACCAAGGATTAGCTTTAAATTTACACATCCAACTAGTGGACACGCATTTCAAGCTTTAAGCTCTCATCAACACTAGGGCAGATGTTTCTGGCTATATGGGGAGTGAGACTTGGTGAGTACCAAAACAGAGTCGCAAGCCGGTATATGGAGAGACCCATGTTAGGCTTTATATAGGGGGGGGGAGGCTAAAGAGATCAAAAAACCCTCTACTTAGGTAAAGGAAGAGAGGAGCTTTCCTAGAACAGAAAGTATTTGCACAGTAACCAATACAAGGACAGATAGCATTACCCATCAATCCTTGCAGTAGGCGGAGCTATGCAAATCATCTCTTTATGTCTCTGTGCCATCCAAGGCCCTTAGAAACGGTAAGGGTGCAATGCCAAGGATTAGCTTTAAATTTACACAACCAATCACATCTGGCTGTATGGGGGGGTGAGACTTGGGCCCTTATTTATGAAGGAATAGCGACAGGTAGCGACTGGTGAGCGGCCGGTAATGACGGGCCCCGCCACAAGAACGCCGGCTCCCCACCACAATCACACATTTATCAAGCCAATCCTGCTTAGCGACTGAGATAGCGCCATATAGCGACTCATTCGTCATTATTCCAGCCTCAGCCCACAGCGCCAGCGTCCGACCTTGAACAGCGACAGGTATGACCTCTCGCTACCTGGCGCTCTCCAATGCATTTCAATGGAACAATCTTTAAATATTAATAATTAATTGTTATAATTTTTTTTTTTTTTTTTAAATGTGAAAATTCTGTGACCACCTCTGCCAGTTTAGATCATTTTTTTTAGGGAAAAAAAATACAGAATTGATATTACTGGTCTGATATTAATGTATTCATATTACCAAATTATTTAAAAAAACTTGTTTTTTTTGGTTTCCAAAAATATGGTTGTTTGGGGGTTAAAAAACTACTTTTAACCCATCGCCTCCAGTGCTCTGGGGTTTAAACATGCATTTCACAGCGCGATCATTTTTTGAGCGTGATTTTTTAATGAATATGGTGGGAGCCGGTCGCTAGGGTCAGTCGCTATCATGCGCTCCCATACAGCACGGAACCTGTCAAATAGCGACTCCTCACCCAATATTCAACATTACGGCAACTACCGAACAACGGGCAAGCAGGGCGCTCTGAAAATGCCGCTACAGTCGCTCAACTGTCGCTACCTGCCGCTATTAATGAATCGGCCTCTTGGTGAGTACCAAAACAGAGTCGCTAAGCCAGTATGTGAAGAGACCCATGTTAGGCTTAATATAGGGGGGCAAAAAAACCTCTACTTAGGTAAAGGAAAAGAGGATCTTTCCTAGAACAGAAATCCTTCGCATTTTTATGAAAACCGATACAAATATATTCGAAAAGAAAAAAATTGCCTACAGCCTTACAGTCTCCCATCAAAGCTGCGCAGGGCCAGTGATGGGGCACGAAGCAGAAAGAGCCCCATGCTTTAGTGTCACTAGGCACAAATGCCCTCATGGACGTTGCCATAATTCACTACACAATAGTTTCCTCTGTGTGACAGCCACGGGTCAGCTTTGAGAGAGAGAAAATTGGATTTCTCAGGGGAATTCTTTAATTTTTTTTTATTATGGAGAGTTTTTATAGCGTTTGCTGTTCAGATAATGGCTGTCAGTGTGCTTGGAGCCGCAGCAGAGAAGAATGCCGCTATTTATCCCTGGCCGGAGAGAGGACGATTGTGTTATCTGCGAGCAATGTTAACCTTTCCAGACTGCTGCAAAACTTTGAGATCAAAAACATTAAACAATTAAATAAATAACTGGAAGGCAACATCATTTCCTGCGGTTCATGAAGACACTCTGGGCGGTTCAGCTGCCTGTCTATGACAGGGGGGGGGGGGTGCGTTATTTAATTAGATTGATGCATGGAGTCTGCTATTCAGGAGAGGGCATGTGAGGTCTATGGCCCAGCTCCGATTGCAGGAAAGAGTTAAAAGGCGCTAAGGTATCCTGTAACCAGGAGTGGACTGGCCATAGGAATCATGGAGAGAATTCCCGGTGGGCTTTACTTCTCTAGGGCCACTTGGGCTGGGCAAAGCCTCCATCCAGGGCCTATACATTGCTTTCCTCTAACATCCCCTTCCACTCCCTGCTTCCCAGCCCCTCTCCTTATTCCCAGCCCTATTGTAACACCCCTCAGCCATGACACCCCTGACCATGTTCTGACCCTACAATGCTTTAGCCTCAGGTTGATGACTGTGAGGGCCGTACCCATCTCTGGCACAATACTGTATCTGCTCTTACAATACTAAATCTTCAGTACCATCGGTTATCCCATATCCACCCTTCTCCCTGATTCCTGCAATGCTTTAACACTAGGGATGAGCGAACCAAAATTTGGGTCCGGCAAGTTCGGTTGAACTTGAAATCAGAGTGTGCAGCTGGAAGTGCGCTGTTGTAACTCACTCTGGCCCACAATCCTCTTCCCCTCAGCCGCGGCGGTGTCTGGGCGGCAGCAGCGTTTTAATTTGGCCTTAGACGGGGCTACAGAATGATGGTTGCCGGTTTCCATGAGTGAGGACATTCCTAGTTCAAATTCAAATGCTGCTGCTGCTCCGCTATCGATCTGTCACCGCTGAGGATCGTGGGTAGAGGTGAGTTAAAACCAAATAAAGTAAATAACGGCTCCAGCTGACGCTACAGGGTTAACCCACTGCACCAAAAAAGCCCTTAATCAAGTACAACTGATTTAATCTATATAACTAGATTTTATTAATAAAAAATCCCAAACATTACATTACATTAAAAACATCCATTTACAAACATACATATTTAATAGCAGGAAACCATCCCGGGCAAAAAGGAACCCCAAAAATGAAGACAAAATCCAATCATAAACTAATCTAACCACAACTAATGAATTCATCTGTTGTATATATATATATACTGTATATGTGTATCCTTCTGCTGATGCAGAAACAAAGTGTTATAGTGCTGATAAAGTGCTTGATACAATGTGCAAAATTGCACAAAATATAAGTGTATAATCACCTAAACAAGTGATGCCCAAGGGAATGGTGCCCCTGAATGGTTACATCCTGAAGGAGTGGCTGGGTATGTAGCCACGGAACGCGTGGAATCTCATCTCCTGTCTTTGGGGGACAGCGGGGCACCATTCCCTTGGGCATCACATGTTTAGGTGATTATTTTGCACATTGTATCAAGCACTTTATCAACACTATAGCACTTTGTTTCTGCATCAGCAGAAGGATACACATATATATACTGTATAAGTTGTTCCTTTACACGTTTCACTGATCGACTAGCGACTTCCTCAGAAACCAAGAAACTAACATAATAGAACCATTATCTCTTTTTCTGTTTTACCTATGATATTATCATTTATCTTTTTATTTACAGAGCCTTTATTATGTAAAAGAATATAGCAAAATAACAAATACATATTTGTCCACATTATGTCCTGTTATAATAAAAAAATATAATATTGTAATTGTTATGTTTTCTAAATCAAAATCTCTGATAGCGGTGATCACTCAGATATTTTATGACAAGTTGATACACCAACCGGGTTCATTAAATTCCCATTAATTAAAAAGAAAGCCTTCGTTCATTATAATAGATTTCATGTTTTGCATATTTTATTATTCATTTTAACATGATTTTACCTTATGACTATACATTTATTTGCAATTACTTTTCTATGATTTCCTAGAATGTAATCATTAATTCATGTAATAAATCCATAACATGATGCTCCATCAGTGAGTCACCATTAGAAAGAACTTGTATTAAAAAATATTAAATATTAAAGGTTTTAGCCCGTCAAACTTTAAAATCATTTGTCTGACAGCTTATCTGATGCAGTTTCAGTTCCATGACTCTTTACTCTGGTAACTCAAAGAAAGAGGAATTTCTTGTTCCTTTTCTCTGTGTCCAGCACCACCCCCCTGAACCTGACCACCCCTTGAATTCTGAGGCTCATGGTTGACACCCCCACTGTTAGTGATAGGCTATAATAGAGCCCTCCACAGTGTCAGTCAAGCCCTGCTCACTCTAATGCAATGCACACGGGATGTTTGTATGACTCTGCCCTGATACTCCCATAACTCAATATAGCTTTATGTTCAAAAAATATAAACAAACTAGAACATAACCATGTGCAGCCATACACGATGGGAACCCTGTCTTCTTACTGGAATATTGTGCCTGCTTCCTGAGTGACCATGTGCTCTGCAGCTGCACACCATGCCTCTGCTGTTGGGCCTAAGACTGTCTGTCTTCTGTACTGAACCCAGTACAGAAGACAGACGGCCTTAGGCCCAGTGCAGATAACTGAAGACCTTAGGCCAAATACAAAAGACAGAGGCCTTAGGCCCAGTACAGAAGACAGAAGTCCTTAGGCTCAGTACAGAAGACAAAAGGCCTTAGGCCCAGTAACAGAAGACAGAAGGCCTTAGGCCCAGTACAGAAGACCTTAGGCTCAATGCAGAAGACAGAAGGCCTTAGGCCCAGTACAAAAGACAGAAGGTCTTAGGCCCAGTACAAAAGACAGAAGGTCTTAGGCCGAGTACAGAAGACAGAAGGCCTTAGGCCCTGTACAGAAGACAGAAGGCCTTAGATCCAGTACAGAAGACAGAAGGCCTTAGGCCCCCACTTAGACCACTTACCTTTTGTCCTGGGCAGCTGAACGGTGCTAGTCTGGCAACCAGTAACCCACCGGATGGCTGCATCCAAGCCCCCGTAGCAGCTGCCACATCCCACAGGGTTTGGTTTGATGGCAGGTCAAGATCACATCCTGCCATCACTCACAGAGTGCTACCACACTCTCTCCTTTTATTGCAATAGAGGGAGTGTGCCGAGGCCTGACACATCCCCCTCCGTTGTAGAGGAAAGGGCCTGGCCACACTCCTGTGACTGATGGCAGGGGTGGGACAGAGCCCTCAAGCACTGGTGAATGGCATTTGGGGCCTATGCAGCTGCAACTTAGATGCAGCTATTAGCTGAGTTGTAGCCGAGTGGAAAAGGTGGGTATCACTAAATTAGGAAAGGTTAGAACGCAGTCAACAGTAGTAGCCATGAGATAGCTTTAGTTGATTTAGCCAATAGTTTCCTATGGTAGTAGATAAAAAGCAGTACTTCATTTCTCAGACCACATGATGGCAAAATTGCCTAAGGAAAGGGAGAAGGTAATACTTAAAGAGGAACATCGATTCTCCCGAAGTCTCAATGATCTACTGCCCCCCCCTCTAGTTTTACCTTACTCACCTTGCCAAGGGATCCATCTTCTAGGTCCCTTGGTTTCCGAGCGACCTCCCGACGGGCGGCGCCATCTTGCATCCCATCAGGCACTGCGCCTGGCCCTCGATCTTGCACCTGCGCATTGCCCATGAATGAGATGCAATGGGGCCACCCGAAATCCTGCAAGAGTTTGCTGAGCTGCAAGATCACTGTGGGACATTGACAAGCACAGCTAAGACCATGCTTGTCATTAACAGACGGCGAAGTGGACGGCGGGGTGAGGATCAGGCAGCATCCAAAGGGTAAGTAGGGGCCGATGGGGAGGATCGGGCTCTTTTTATTTTTGGTCCAATGTTCCTCTCTAAAGTTATACTAAAGGCGAGCGCCCGATTGTTGTCCCTTTGTCTCGGGCTACATGCTGCACTGTCATAAACTTCAATCCGCTTTCAAAAAGACCCTGTAGTTCCTAACTTATTTGTAAATGTATTAGAGCATTGGAGATGCAGAGAAAAAATGAGAAATAGTGGGCGTGGCAACAGCGATGTGATGTAAGCACACTGTGTGCTTAACATATATCAAAGTAAAAAAAATAAGTGCATTGTTGTGCCTCTAGTTATTACTGCCTGCACATTAGGCTTGATTCAGAGAGATAAAAAAAACTTCCGTTTTAGTGCCGATCTGTTTTTTTTTTTTTAAATGTTTCAGCTCTCGTATGAGTGTGCGAGCGATTCTATGCATGCATTGCAGTCCTTCTGTAAAGTTTCCGTCCGTTCGTACGGCAGATTACGAATACGAATATGTCATTTTCCAGCGTGACTTTTCCGTTTCATTTTCACATGTTACAACGTAGGCTTTCGTTTTTGCCCTTTTCCCATCGTATCCTCCCACGAATCCTTTACGTTTCCCGATAGATTCTATTTCCCTTTTTCCAAAAATAATCGTACAGACGGAAACCCTTATGATCTTGCGCCTGCGCACTACAAACTTAACTCATTAAAGTGCTCTCCTACATATTTGCCACCCTCACTTCTACTACAATGTTTAGCTAAATCACTTAGCACTGTCCTCCATCTTCCCTTTTGGACCCTTAAAGCTCATCCAAACCACTTTGCGGTTAGGTTCTTCTTCCATTTTAGCCCCCTAAAACTTACCCAAATCACTTCTCAGTCATGTGAATATTCATCTTTAAATATTTCTGTGCCCATTAGTTTTGTGTTAATGTATTTTGTAAATGAAATGACACTGTAACTGTAATTTTTTTTATTCCATCATAAAATATAAAATTTGTGAAATTTTGGAAATTTTTATAACTATAAAAGACAAAATACATAGCAATGGCAGGCCACATAACATTATTCTTCATCTGTGGTCCCCAACGAGTTGCGCAGCTCCTGCATCTCGCCCACCAACTGAAGGACCCTGACACTCAGTTGTGCCACTCTGGCACGTGCGGTCCCTCTTAAAAAACTTAAATTAAAATATTGGTATAACCCTTTCAGTGCCAAGCCTGTAGTTTCTACGTGCTTGCTTCCACTCCACTTAAGTGCCAAGCACGTAGAAACTACGGGCTTGGCATTTACCCCAAACAGTTAAAAAATAAATACAAATTAAACACTTACCTCTGGTATCCCTGGGAAGCTGGGGGTCTCCTCTTTCTGGGGGGGGCATCCGATCGCCCCCCCGACGTCCTCCGTCTTCAGGGGGGGGCCCGAAACCGGCCGCCCCCCCCCCCCGTTTTCCCCACGCTCAGCTTCATTGAAGAAAAAAAAAAAAAAAAAAAAGCGCCACTGACTCACCTCCTCGCCCGATCCCCGGCCCGCCGTCTTCTCTTCACCGGGGGGGGGGGGGGTCCGATCCCCCCCCTGGGCTCCGCAGGCTTCGGTGAGGACCCTCTTCCGGGTCCTCACCGCTCGTAATGGCGGCGAAGGCCGCCGCCTCTAATGGGAGGCGGCGGCCCCGCCTTTTGTGGGAGGAGCGGGATGACGTCATCCCGCTCCTCCTATACCCTCACCGAGCACCGGCATCTGTCAGATGCCGGTGGTGATCGGTGCAGAGCGGGTGAGAGGAGAGGAGGCTCCGATCGGAGCCTCCTCTCCTCTCATCCGCCCTGCGCCGATCACTATCGGCATCTGACAGATGCCGGCGGTGAGAGAGCGGCGCGGGACAGCGACGTGGGACCCAGGATTGGAGGTGAGTATAGTGTAAAAAAAAAATAATAAATGTCATTTTTTGAAATTTGTGTCTGTGTTTTTATTTTTTACTGTTAACCCCTTGTGAACTGGTAAGGGGTCCATGACCCCTATACCAGTTCACAAGGCTGGGGGGATGGCAAGTCACCTGCGCTAGCGGGTGGCTTGCCATTAACCCCCGGCACCCGCATTACCTGCCTCCCCAAAGGCCAGGGGGGGGGCAGAAGAGCCCGGGCCCACGGGCTATGCGGGCTTTGTAGCGTGCAGGGCCAGGGGCCACAAAAGCTGGCCCCTGCGTCCTGTTCCTACAAGCCCTGCATAGCTGGTCCCGGGCTGGTTACTTCGGGTAAGGGGGACCCCATGTCGTTTTTTTTTGGATTTTTAAGGGTTTTTAACCCTTAAAAATCCAAAAAAAAATGGGGTCCCCCTCCCCTGGGAGGGGGGACCCTATGTCGTTTTTTTTTTTAATTAACCCTTTGATTTCTGTCATCCAGCAGCTATAAAAGGCTTCTAGCAAGTGAGCAGAAGCCAGTGATTGCGAGGGACAGAGTGATCCAGTATGGATGGGAGGTAAGTAAGTAAAAAAAAATAATAATAAAATATTTTTTCTCTTTGTGTGTCTGTGTTTTTTTTTACATTTAACCCCTTGTGAACTGGTAAGGGGTCCATGAGACCCCTATATCAGTTCACAAGGCTGGGGGGATGGCAAGTCACCTGCACTAGCTGGTGACTTGCCATTAACCCTTGGCACCCCCATTACCTGCCTCCCCAAAGGCCAGGGGGGGGCAGAAGAGCCCGGGCCCACGGGCTATGCGGGCTTTGTAGCCTGCAGGGCCAGGGGCCACAAAAGCTGGCCCCTGCGCCCTGTTTCTACAAGCCCTGCATAGCTGGTCCCGGGCTGGTTACTTCGGGTAAGGGGGACCCCATGTCGTTTTTTTTTTGGATTTTTAAGGGTTTTTAACCCTTAAAAATCCAAAAAAAAAATGGGGTCCCCCTCCCCTGGGAGGGGGGACCCTATGTCATTTTTCTTCCCGATTTAACCCTTTGTAGTGTGGATGGTAGTTGTATTTTATTTGTAAATGTTAAAAATTACTTGTTTCAGTTAGGGGGGTCTCCTGGGCAAGAATGGGGGGGCTACCGATAAATATGTGGTACCGTTCTAATCGGTAGAAATGGGGCTTTCACATGCAATATGGTTTTCTTTAATAAAATACATTTTTTTATGTAAAATAAAGGAGGCAATTATCTAAAAAAAAATTTTATTTTTATTTTTTTTTTTTACTTAATAATATTGTAAAAAACAGAATAAAATTTACAAACAAGACATTTCATGTTAAAGCCTAAACTCTGCTGCAAAAAATATATTTATATAATTTTCCTGAAAATTCCAGCAAAAATGTCGCAAAACATGGCGCAAAATGGGGAAAAAATGACCTGTCAACAGAGGGTGACAAAATCTCAAGTAGGCTGGCAATTAAAAGGGTTAATAGTACCTATGCATGTTGGGTATTGTTCTGTTCGGGGGACTTTGCGCTTTCAGACTTAGCTTGTTTTTTCTGGTTTGCATATTTATATTTTAGGAAAAGGTGTTTTTTATTCAGCTTTTTTATAATTTTTTTAGGGAAACCCTGTGCAACCAAAGAATTCTTTGAGGGATTAATTCCAGAAAGATGAGCCCACTACAACAAGCTGGGTACGCTTAGAAAGCTTAACATGTGTACTTTTAGGGAATATATGGTTTATGGGGGATATTCCAAATGTAAAGGGTTGTTTTGGTTGAAAAATCGCAAGGTGCGCACTTTGTCTGCAGAGCTGAAATTTTCAAGAAAAATTACCGTTATGCGCACGCTTTACTTTGGGGTGTTTGGCAACTCTTCCCTTGACAGTAGCTATGCATGTTGGGTATTGTTCTGTTCGGGGGATGTTGTTTTTTCAGATTATACTTGTTTTTTCTTGTTTGTAAATAGTTTTTTTAGGAAAATGTGGCTTTGATTCTGCTTTTTTATCCTTTTTTAGGGAAACTCTTTGCAACCAAAGAATACATTGAGGGATTACTTCCAGAAAACTGTGGCCACATCAACAAGCCTGGTACACCTAGAAAGCTTGAGGTGCGTACTTCCAGAGAATATATGGTTTGTTGGGGGTATTTTAAATGTAAAGGGTTGTTTTTCTGGAAAAACTGCAAGGTGCGCATAGCGCATATCACAGTTGTATTTTTTCTGAAAATCCCCTAAAGCGCTGTTTCAGTTTGGGGGAGTCTCCTGGGCAGGAAAGGGTGTCTACCAATACATATGTGGTATCGCTGTAACCGGGAGAAATTGGGATTTCACACGCAATAAGATTTTATTGACAAACTTACATTTTTTATTACAAAAAAAACTACAAATTGTAAAAAATAGATTTTTTTTTTATTTTTTTGCACATATTTCACCCAAGAATATTGAGAATACACCTAAAAAATGACAAACAAGACATTTCATGTTAAAGCCCAGACTCTGCTGAAAAAAACAATATATAATTTTCCTGGGAAATCCCTGGAAATCCCTTCAAAAATCACATATGAACATGGGGAGCGCAAAATAGTGCAAAATGGTCTGGCACCAAGGGTGACGAAAACTTCAGGTAGGCTGACTGAAGGACCCTGACACTCAGTTGTGCCACTCTGGCACGTGCGGTCCCTCTTAAAAAACTTAAATTAAAATATTGGTATAACCTTGTTGGGGTCATACTGCAGTGCCCCCCCCCCCCGTATGGTCCAAACACCTAAATCTGGACTTCAAAAGCCAGAGGGCCCTCGCCACCATGGCCCGGGTTTTGCATAGTGCCCGATTAGAGAACCCCTGGCCCGCATTCTGCAGGCAAAGAACGGGCATCAGGAGCAAGGGCAGGAGTGGATATCCAGAATCCCCTGAAAGAATAAAAAAATACTAACATAAAATACACATTCTAAGCTACAATATTGTTTAACATGTCATCAAGGGCTAAAAACAGCCATAGGTTAAGACATGAGTCATCAACTATATTCATTGCCATACAGTGAAAATGGATTGATGGAATGTGAGCAAACTTACCCAGGAGCCATCCACCAGATAACTCCCCATGACTCAAACTGACGAAATTAGCCGGAGCTCTGCAATATATAAGCATCATGGGACGACCCTGGATGCCCTGTAAGAACACTTAGGAATTGCATAGCTGGACCAAAAACTCCTTGTATGTTGTGTGAGTGGCACATCTTGCGGTTCCGGCAACCAAATATAAAATAATTACACAAAGCAAAGGTAACCGACTAAAACAATAACTCCTACAACAAATTAAGATTCAAGTTCAACAATCCCAATATAATTCACAAAGGACATAAGTCTAAAAAAAATAGCAATTATATGGATGTGTGGGAAAAAATAAATGTTTACATGCTAAGGACTAATTAAGGTCAGCATTAAAATGCATCTATAAGGCATACATGAAATGTATTGATTCAGGTATGCATTGCTATACAATTTATGGCCTCGGCCATGCTGATACATGCAATGCCTTGGTGCTAAAGGCGCGCAGACTCCTCCACATAGCCGCAAAACATGTTCAACAATAGCAATCCGAGCCCTCAAAGGTCCCGTAAGTGGATCGGAAATGAAACGGATTTATAAGGTGGTGGTCCGTCGGCAATCAGCTCTCTGAATCAGAAGCAAGCCCATCCCAACAACGTAAGTTATCTGAACGAATGAAAAATATCAGATTTTGTTTGGAAAATGATCTGAACTAACGGAAATGTTCCGATTTGCTTCCGTTCATCGAAAGCGCATTTTCCCGAACGTTCGTACGAATGAAAAATGAAAAATGAACGAAAAAAAGCAAAAAAAAGACTAACACCCACCCAAACTTTCACAGACAGCTACGGAAGTCCTGACGAATGTGTCTTTGAAGCAAGGCTATAGTGTGATCAGAAAAAGGGGATGAGAGATGCTGCAGGCTAAGAGTGTCTCCAGCCTGCCAGATGAGGGTGAGGAGGGTGGGGTTTCATAGCTGCAGAGAGAGGAAGCCAATCAGGATGTCTGGGGAGAGATTGGGGGGTGTTTCTGTTCTTGGTCCACAAGGGGTTGATTGAAGGACCAGATCATCGAGGTAGATATTAAAAGCTGAAATGATTTCCTCACTAAGAAGACACCGACAGAAAAGGAATCATAGTGCTCCAGCCACTCAATGAAAGGTAAGCTACTGAAATATTTTCTTAACTTTTGACTTGCCAATCAATTGCACTTTATTGAGTCACTTTAAGGTGTTTTGTATGAATCTTTGAGATTATTATGTGCTAAGGTATCTTTAGTGTGTATTTGTTTCTGTGATGGATGTGTGGCAACATTGATATGTCATAAGTGCATTGATATAGCGTGCGGGGTTAAACCCTTGTTTTTATTCTGTGTTTGTTGCTGTTCTATTTTCATTAAAAAAAAAAAGTTTAATACCCTTTGTGCAGTCAACTGTGTGTGTGGGGGGCTTTTGTGGCTCTTTGGGGCTACATGCCCCAGGGGGCTGCTTTTGGGGTTTGGTGCTTGTTTACCCCTTTAGACCAAAAAGGTTAATGCAATTAAGAGACTAAACCAGATAGCATTAGCAACATCACCTGCTTTGTGATTGGCTTGGAAACTGAACAGGAAAGAGAGATGACATGAGGGAGAACCTAGTGTTATTCAAAGAGGGAAACATCTCTATTACTGTAATCTGAGGAGTGATAAGAAGAGAAGCAGCAGCAGAGGGAACTAATACCAAACAGAGCTAAGGGAGGACTAGAAGTCAGTGGCAACCAGAGGCCCAACAAGCTAACAAGACTTGTGCACCTCATCATTAGGAGTAAGACCAGCCAGACCGGAGTCTCAAGTGGAGCTAGAGTGCTGAGAGAAGCTGTGAAAGTATACCATCTGTGATGTGATGTGCTGTTATACTGAAACTAGAGATGAGCGAACTTCCTAAAAATGAGATATTCGGGTATTCGCCAAATTTCTCCAAGAAATTCAGGTTTGTCCGAATCGATCTTTTGAGAATCACTCATCTCTAGTTGAATGTACGATACGCATGGCACGGTGGGAGCGGGGGAGGCCGGTGCACTGTCAGCTGTGCAAGTCGGCTTCCGCCGCACGTTGACAGTGCGACCGGCATTCCCCGCTCCCACCGTGCTGCGTGTATCGCACATACACTTACCTACATTCTGGCTTCCCCATCGTTCTGGTCCAGTGGCTGGCTGCAGGCGCGAGTTGGCTTGCAAGCTAACTTGCGCCTGCAGCCAGCTGCTGGGCCAGAACGATGGGGAAGCCGGCATTACAGACAGCACGGTGGGAGCAGGGGAGGCCTACCGCACTGTCAGCGTGCAGCGGAAGCCGACTTGCACAGCTGACAGTGCAACTGGTCTCCCTCGCTCCCACCGTGTTGTGTGTATTGCATAGACAATTACCTACATGCCGACTTTCCCGTCGTTCTGGTCCAGCAGCTGGCTCCCGCGCAAGTTGGCTTGCAAGCCAACTTGTGCCCAAAGCCAGCCGCTGGCCCAGAACGATGGAGAAGCCAGCATGTCACACAGCAGGTGGGAGCCAGTGAATTTCAGGGAAAATTCGGTGTGCACGAACCCCTGAAAATTCGGTTTCGTGGCGAATCAAATTTTTCCTGAAGCTCGGAACGAACTTGGGTTCTGATGAACCAGTTTGCTCATCTCTAACTGAAACCATTGTTTTACACTGGGAGTGTCATTTATAGAGACCAGCAACATCTAATGAGTAAGTGCACCTCACCCCACACAGCGACCTGAGTTGTCCTACCCTAGGTCCAAGAACCCCCTTTGCTCTGCCATAGGCCAGACAGAAGCCTCTTACAGAATTGCTGGTCACCGGGCTGGCAACGATCAGCTGCACGGGACAGATAAATACCCTTTTGTTTTTTTCTATGCCTGTTGAATGACTTGTTACATGTCACACATTTACAAACTTTCTTTACGGTTACAAATTTTCATTCAAGGCATAAAACTTGCACAGAAGCAGTCAGGGTTTTATCATATGACATTTAGGTTCTCCTGTGAGATTAACAGCAAAGTCTATCACAGCAATGATTCTTTCATAGTTAATTAACAGCTCATTGTAGGATTGTGAAGGGTCTGTCATAAACACATGTTCATTATTGTCATTCAGAGGATTCGTTTTCATTGTGGGAGATGTGACCTGTTTCCTTTAATTTAAAGTGGATCTCTCACCGTCAAGTATCGGGATGGCAATTGGAGGCTTCAGTGCATGCAGCACCAGGTAGACTCAAATTGGAATCAATACGCTGTTCTGATTCCAACTATGTATTAACTATGTATTAACTATGCATTCGTTTAACTATGTATTAACTATGCATTAGTTAATAAATGTTTTAACTAAGTATTAACTATACATTAAGAGGTTTATGTGAACAGAACCTCTGAAAAAGGAGAGGTTTTTTTATTATTAGGGATGAGCGAACCCCCCAAAGTTCGAGTTCCGCAAGTGCTACTGAAGTGCTACAGAGTGCAATCACAAGCGGCCAGACTTTGCATGGGGATTGCATTTGCACCACTTATACGTGAAAGCTCCAGATGGTTACTATGGGCAGCGCATTAAGATCAATTTCAGGGTGATCGCAAATGGATCACGATGATCACAAAATCATCTTAATCAGAGTCTTTTGGTCCACTGCCTGAGGTTCCAAAAGGGATGCCCCACAATGAGGTCCTACAGATAAAATCAGATATTGAGTCATTTATTCACCATCTTCTGTGCTCCTGCTACAATCACATGAGGAAAAAGAAAAAGGGGCTGCAGAGCAGCAGCATCTCTGGTCTCTCCATTCTGACTTAGGCAATGGACCAAGACCTTAGACATTCCCTTCTCCTTGGGACCTTAGGCAGTGGAACAAAATTCTATTTAGACTTTTGGTCCAATTTAGGTTAAAAAGGTTTACATTTTATTTGGGCGAATGCTGAGGGAACTCCAGCACAGGAGAACAGGGTTCAAGATCCTAAATAAACTTTGAGGTTATAAATGGCCTTCTTTCCAGTAATTCTAAGAGTGTGGAGCAGGAACAAGTGTGCTTAAACCGGACCAACACCCGTTATTACTTTAACGGGTGTTGGTCCCTTTCTCTGCTGATAGCAAGAACCTCAGGGGGGCAATCAGAACGCTGGAGCCCCCTCGTACCTAACTGAACAGATCGTGCTGAATACTCGTCTTAATTGCGAGCCAGCACTGGGAAAGGAGTCCCGGGATTGGCCGCTGGGTGATCACATGGGCAGGTCCTTACTGCGGTTGGCACAGAGGACGTGACTACGGGCCACCTGACCGCATGGTGGGCAATCTCGGTACTCTTTTCCAAGTGCTGGCTCGCAATGAAGTTGAGCATTTTTCGCGATCTGTTCAGTTAGGTGCGAGGGGGCTCCAGCATTCTGGATGCCCCCCCCGAGCTTCTTGCTATCTGTAGAGAGTGGGATCAACACTTGTTAAAGGGTGTTGATCCGGTTTAAGATCTTGGGTCAGTCAATACCACCAAAGGTCGGCATTTAGAAATATTAGTTCTCTGTTTATATTCCTAATGTTACTAATGCTGATACAGTTAACGGATAGAAACAGAATAGTAATGGAGGCTCTAGACATAACCTTTAAATGTTCCTTCATTGCATAAGAAACACTCTACGAAAGGTTAATCAATAAATTAAACCAGGGCCAGTGCCAGCTAAAGAGGTTTTCAACTTAAGTTTCCAAAGCCTGGAACTGTTCCTCGAGGAACCTGGAACTGTTCCTAGAACTAAGCCGTAAATAACAAATGGAAGTAAATATCAGTGAGCCACTTTACTTAGCATGCTTTATTTAGCTGTTTTATTTGGGACTTCTCCATTAAAACATATTTCAATAGGAAATCTCATATGTGAGGACATTTGCAATGTGATGATTTGGCTGTGAGGCCCTGGCCAAATGTCAGTGTTTTTGTTTAGGCCCTATTCAGCATTGGAAGGCTTTTAGCCCTCTCCCAGTGCCACAGTGTCCAGGATAAAAACATGTCTAAGAACCCTAGGCAGGAGCACGTACACAAGAGAGTAAAAAGAAGAGAAAGCAACCCAACCTGGTCACCAAGCAGAGGGGTTAGGATTGTTGGAGATACAACAGCCTAGTGTTGTCTATATTTATTAGATTAATGTAGTTTGCAGTTAGGACACTAAATGTTGCTGTTACCAATACTTAATTGTAGTCTTCTGATGTGTTGTATTTCCTGTATATTCAGCTCTGCTCTATAACTTCTTTTTCTTGTTTGTGTTAGCTACCATGTAAGGTGACATTCCCACACTGCATGCATCTTCCAGTAAAGCAACGGGATTAAGTGCGACCCAGGCAGAGCAAAGCCAAGAATGTGAAACAGCGCTGTCGGTGTGGAGATCAACAGCAAGCTTTCCAGAGAGATCTCCTGTATACAAGTAGTACTGTTCTTATATATGAAGGAGGGAAAATGGGCAGCAGCTCAGAGCTTAAACTTTCAGTGGTCAAGCTGAACAATGACAATTATCAGCTATGGAAGTTTGAAGTGAAAATGCTATTATCCAGAGATGACTTGTGGGAGGATTTCACTACAGAGAGGCCACATGACTATATTTAGGACTGGGACAGGAAAAACAGACAGGCATGGGCCACCATAAACTTATTAGTTGAAGACAATTAGCTTATTCACATGCGCAGCGAAAATACAACGAAAAGGTATTTTGGATGTACTGAAAAGACTGCACGAGAGATCCAGTTTAAGCTGCAAGTTGTTTCTGCTGAGAAAACTTTACAAAATGGGGCTTAGCATAAAGCAGAACATGCATGAGCATATAAATGCCATGCTGGAAGTGATCGCACAACTCAGGTCAGTCAGCAAGAATATAAGAGACAGTCACACAGCCGCCATGTTGTTGTGCAGCTTACTTGATGCATGTATTGTACTGATTAATGCACTGGAGACAAGACCCGGGACAGATCTGACACTAGCATTTGTAAAGATCAGGCTCATAGATGAGAATCAGTGAAGAAAGGAGCTTGTGCATGATTACACAGAAACCAACACTAAAATTGCTCTTAAAGCTACAGACACAAGGATGAACAGGAAGGAAACCAGGGTGTGCTTTAGGTGCCACAAACTGGGACACATAAAGAGAGACTGTACTATATGGAAAGCAGAGAAGATGAGAGTGTCCCTCTTATACTAAGCAGAAAGTCAAAGACACAATCTCTGATCCTTGTGAAGGGAACTGGAATGACACATTTAAAGTGACGGCCAACCATACATTTCAAAGCTGGTGCATTAATTCGCGAGCTACCAGTCAC
The DNA here is from genome assembly GCA_027917425.1 of Gastrophryne carolinensis. Taxonomy (NCBI): domain Eukaryota; kingdom Metazoa; phylum Chordata; class Amphibia; order Anura; family Microhylidae; genus Gastrophryne; species Gastrophryne carolinensis. The sequence goes on from CM051234.1 coordinate 40,216,358, forward strand.
ATGACAAGTGATAGAAGCTTTTTCACAGAACTTGAGCTGAATAACAAAGAGACGCTTCACCTTGCAGATGGAAGTAAAATACATGCAGATGGATATGGTTATGAAACCCTTGTATGCCACAATGATGCAGGACACAATTTAGCCATATCAGTGAAGGATGAGCTTTATGTTCCTGATTAGGGATGAGCGAATCGATCCGGACAAACCCGAATTCGATCCGAATTTCATGACAAACTCGATTCGGATCGAATCCGAATTTCCCCGCGATTCGATCGAGCGAAGTTTTTTTCTAAAATCCATTCATTTCAATGACAGGCATTCTAGGATGGTCTACGTGACATGTCCAGACATGTAAGCTGGGGCAGTGTATGCTGGGACAGTCACATGCAGCCTATCAGCAGCCAGCAAGCCCGGTGACGTCACAGCGCTATATAAGGCGGCGGCCATCTTGCTTTTGCGCATTTGTCTATTGCATTCGTGAGAGCCAGGACTCAGGAGGACACTGCAGACTGTATTCAGGGAGAGATAGGTAGAGAGTTAGGGACAGCCAGTAGACAGCCAGTAGACAGGCGGGAGACAGGCAGGAAGTCAGGGAGAAGCAGGGAAAGGTAGGAAAAAAACGGATGCAGTGTCGGAGATTTTGTTTTGAATTTCCGGCCAAGGGATGTTTGGGGTTTTCCAATTTCTAGCAATTGTGGTTTTGACTGCCGCAAAGATATGTTGAGCCAATTTCCATTCTGATTTGTTCAGGGTGCTAGCTTTGTGTAGCATAAGTGCTTCCCAGATGTCTCTCTCTTTGCTGACATGTAGGACATCTGCTAACAGTCTATACGTTTTGTCCCAGGTGGCTTTAGCTATAGGGCAGTCCCACCAAATATGAGCCATTGTCCCCGAGGTCTGACATCCCCTAAAGCACCATGGCGATGTAGAGGGAGAGAATTTGTGAATTCGGTCTGGGGTATAATACCACCTGAATAATACCTTGTAAGCATTCTCCAGAACCACTGTGTTGCTGGATGCTTTTTTCGTATGGTCCCAAATTCTCTGCCAGCTCTTTTCATCCCTGGTCGTGCCTAGCTCCTTTTCCCAGGCTAAAAAACGGATGCAGTGACAAGGATTTTTTTTTGTTTTCATGCAGCCTGAGTGTTACTGCCTGGGTCACTGGCTTTGTTAGCTGTTTCACCCTGGTTAACCACTGTTGCTTTGCATAGTACTACTGCTCCCAGGTGCACTGCTGTTGTGGCATCCCATTCTGTGACTACACCAGCCTCTATTTACTATAAACCTTTGCACTTATTCTAAAAGTAATTTGGCCTGATAAAGACACTTTTGCTTTGCATAGTACTACTGCTCCCAGGTGCACTGCTGTTGTGGCACCCCATTCTGTGACTACACCTGCCTCTATTTACTATAACCCTTTGCACTTATTCTAAAAGTAATTTGGCCTGATAAAGACACTTTTGCTTTGCATAGTACTACTGCTCCCAGGTGCACTGCAGTTGGGGCATCCCATTCTGTGACTACACCTGCCTCTATTTACTATAACCCTTTGCACTTATTCTAAAAGTAATTTGGCCTGATAAAGACACTTTTGCTTTGCATAGTACTACTGCTCCCAGGTGCACTGCGGTTGGGGCATCCCATTCTGTGACTACACCAGCCTCTATTTACTATAACCCTTTGCACTTATTCTAAAAGAAATTTGGCCTGATAAAGACACTTTTGCTTTGCATAGTACTACTGCTCCTAGGTGCACTGCTGTTGTGGCATCCCATTCTGTGACTACACCAGCCTCTATTTACTACAACCCTTTGCACTTATTCTAATAGTAATTTGGCCTGATAAAGACACTTTTGCTTTGCATAGTACTACTGCTCCCAGGTGCACTGCTGTTGTGGCATCCCATTCTGTGACTACACCAGCCTCTATTTACTATAACCCTTTGCACTTATTCTAAAAGTAATTTGGCCTGATAAAGACACTTTTGCTTTGCATAGTACTACTGCTCCCAGGTGCACTGCTGTTGTGGCATCCCATTCTGTGACTACACCAGCCTCTATTTACTATAACCCTTTGCACTTATTCTAAAAGTAATTTGGCCTGATAAAGACACTTTTGCTTTACATAGTACTACTGCTCCCAGGTGCACTGCTGTTGTGGCATCCCATTCTGTGACTACACCTGCCTCTATTTACTATAACCCTTTGCACTTATTCTAAAAGTAATTTGGCCTGATAAAGACACTTTTGCTTTGCATAGTACTACTGCTCCCAGGTGCACTGCTGTTGTGGCACCCCATTCTGTGACTACACCAGCCTCTATTTACTATAACCCTTTGCACTTATTCTAAAAGTAATTTGGCCTGATAAAGACACTTTTGCTTTGCATAGTACTACTGCTCCCAGGTGCCCTGCGGTTGGGGCATCCCATTCTGTGACTACACCAGCCTCTATTTACTATAACCCTTTGCACTTATTCTAAAAGTAATTTGGCCTGATAAAGACACTTTTGCTTTGCATAGTACTACTGCTCCCAGGTGCACTGCTGTTGTGGCATCCCATTCTGTGACTACACCAGCCTCTATTTACTACAACCCTTTGCACCTATTCTAAAAGTAATTTGGCCTGATAAAGACACTTTTGCTTTGCATAGTACTACTGCTCCCAGGTGCACTGCTGTTGTGGCATCCCATTCTGTGACTACACCAGCCTCTATTTACTATAACCCTTTGCACTTATTCTAAAAGTAATTTGGCCTGATAAAGACACTTTTGCTTTGCATAGTACTACTGCTCCCAGATGCACTGCTGTTGTGGCATCCTATTCTGTGACTACACCAGCCTCTATTTACTATAACCCTTTGCACTTATTCTAAAAGTAATTTGGCCTGATAAAGACACTTTTGCTTTGCATAGTACTACTGCTCCCAGGTGCACTCCTGTTGTGGCATCCCATTCTGTGACTACACCAGCCTCTATTTACTATAACCCTTTGCACTTATTCTAAAAGTAATTTGGCCTGATAAAGACACTTTTGCTTTGCATAGTACTACTGCTCCCAGGTGCACTGCTGTTGTGGCATCCCATTCTGTGACTACACCAGCCTCTATTTACTATAACCCTTTGCACTTATTCTAAAAGTAATTTGGCCTGATAAAGACACTTTTGCTTTGCATAGTACTACTGCTCCCAGGTGCTCTGCTGTTGGGGCATCCCATTCTGTAACATACCATACCCCTCTTTATTTACACTAAGCAGCTCTCTTATTTACACTAAGCAGGCCTGTTGGAGGCTGAGTGTTACTGCTCACTTTTGGTGTGCATTATATTCTGTTTCATATAGACCCATCGCTGCCTGGGGGTTCTTAAAATATCACCTACTACCACGCCAGTTAGACTATGTCGGGCAGACAAGTGCCTGGAAGTGAAAAGAGGAGTGGCAGAGGCCAAGATTCCGCAGGCAGAGGTCGCAGCAGACTGGGGGCCAGTAGCAGCAGGAGTCACGCTGAGAGACCTAATCTGCCAGTATCTGCTAGCGGTCGGGTCTTCACCAGTAACGCATCTGCCGTGGTAGATTGGTTAACGCGCTCATCAACAACATCATCACAACTTACGTCTGAGACCCCCAGTCTAGGGTCGGTAGGTTCCTCTGACACAACCCTGAGTTGGCATGCCCTGAGAGCAGTCCCTGTCCTCCCATTGCCTCTGTCCTACACCGTTCCCTCCCTCAGCGACGTATCCTATGCTTTGGGTTCAGCTCCACTCTTTAGTGAGGAGGACGATCAGATTGAGGACAGTCAGCAGCTACTGCCCAGCCAAGAAATGGAGGTGGCTTCTTTAGCTAGGCAGACAAATAGTGATGTGGACAGTGTCGTGGGTACTGCGAGCGTTCCAGCTCCTGCACCAGACACTGTTGACGAATCCACAAACATCAGTGACGTACAACCACAACTCGGTATAATGATGATGACGATGAAGCCGATCGCACTTGGGAGCCGGGTGATGAAGGGGCTTCATCGTCATCATCAGGAGAAGAGGGGCGCAGGTTTCCCCGGAGTCAGCAGCTCAGGCAGCAAGGTGTTAGCAGCATGGTTGGCAGGCAGCATGGGGGCACAATTGTAAAGCCTGGAGCCAAACGGGGCCGGGGCCGGGGTAGAGCACCTGCTGCGCGGCAGGCTACCTTATCGGGAGGTAGTGGGGCAGGGGTTTCTGGAGTTGGCGACAATAGCAGCGAATCAGTGAGGCCTGTTGGTGGGAAAAGTAGCTACTCGGCAGTGTGGCAGTTTTTCCTGAAGCAGGAGGGTAACATGGCCACATGCAAGATATGTAGGCAGAAGGTGAAGCGTGGTCAGGGTCCAAATGTTGGCACCACGGCCCTGCGTCAACATATGCAGCGTCACCATAAAGCGGCCTGGGAGAACCTAGGCTCCGGAGAGGTGGGCCAGACTGCTTCCTCACCGAGTGGCACGCCGCTCCCAATTTCTGCCAGCCAAGGCTCCAGCACCTCAGCCGAAGGCAGCTGTGCGTCATACCCATCCTCTGTTGCTCCTGCTCCTCCTCCTCCAAGTCATGCATCCCGCCAGCAATCCATCAGCGAAGCCATGTCCAAGAGACAGCAGTATGCGCCCACTCATCCTACGACGCAGAAGCTGAATGTGCTCCTGTCCAAGTTGCTGGTGCTGCAGTCGCTCCCTTTTCAGGTGGTGGACTCTGCACCTTTCAGAGAACTGATGGCTTGTGCCGAGCCGAGGTGGAGAGTCCCAAGCCATCATTTCTTTGCCAAGAAGGCAGTACCAGCGCCGCACACTTTTGTTGAACAGAAGGTGGGCCAGTCCTTGAGCCTGTCGGTGTGTAGCAAAGTGCATGGCAGCGCCGACGTCTGGAGCTGTAACTATGGTCAGGGACGGTACATGTCGTTTACGGCCCACTGGGTGAATGTGGTTCCTTTGCAGCAGCAACTTGGACAGGTCACGCCGCTTCGGCCTCCACGTTACCTGCCCGTTGGGCCTGTGACACTGTGCGACTCGGCCTCCTCATCCTCCGCCATCTCCTCACCCTCCACTGTAGGCTCAAGTCTCAGTGCCCCTCCAGTCTACCATGTGTGCAGGGCACGGAGGTGTCACGCAGTGCTTCACATGGTTTGTCTTGGCGAACGGAGTCACACAGGGGAGGAACTGCTTAAATTTATTCATCAGGAAATCCAAACATGGCTTACTCCAAGAAAACTTAAAATGGGAATCATGGTTACCGACAATGGGAAGAACATTTTGTCTGCGCTGCGCCAAGGAAGCCTGACCCATGCCCCCTGCATGGCTCACGTCTTCAATCTGGTTGTCAAGCGGTTTCTGAAGTGTTCCCCCCATCTGCAAGACATCCTAACAACTTCAAGGAAACTTTGCATGCACTTCAGCCACTCATACACCGCCAAACACACCCTTCTTGAGCTACAGCGTCAGAACGGTATCCCCCAACATAGTCTGATTTGCGATGTTTCCACCCGTTGGAATTCCACCCTTCACATGTTGGACCGATTATATGAACAGAGAAAAGCCATCACGGATTTCCTGATGATCCAAGCAGATAGGGGGACTCCCCTGTGTAACTTCAATGTCAACCAGTGGCAGCTCATACGTGACACCTGCCGTTTGCTCAGGCCCTTTGAGGAAGCCACTTTATTTGTCAGTCGGCAGGATTACGGGATGAACGACGTGATTCCACTGCTTCATGTACTACAGCACATGTTGGAAACCATGGCTGGTCAGGGCACTGGAGACATGGCGTTTACATCTTACGGCCACATGAACCCCGTTGGAGCTGAACTGGAGGAGGAGGAGGAAGAGGAGGAGGAGTTGCCCAGCGAAACACAGTTTAGGCTTGGCGAAATGGCTGGTTTATCTAGTCAGCGGACAGGAGAGGAGGAGCAGGAGCAGCCAGAGGAGCTAGAGGTTTTTGAGGCGAGGCGAGACAGAGGACCCGGGCACACCGTGGCAGTATGCAGTGGAGATGGAGACAGGTAGTCCATCCGAGTCACTTGCGCAAATGACAGGAAGCATGCTCACGTGCTTGCGTAGTGACCCCAGAATTGTTTCCATCTGTCGGCGGGATGACTTCTGGCTGTCCACCTTATTGGACCCTCGCTTCCGGCACAAAATGGGGGCATTTTTTAAACCCACCGAGAGGGAGGACAAACTGAACTACTACAAAGACATTCTACGTAGGCAGTTGGCCGATGCCTATCTGCGCCATGGTCCATACTCTCGCAGGTCTGACTCGAGGGGACCTCTGCACTCACCTTCAACTGTCATGGCTGCTGGGGGGGTTGGCATGAGCAGCAGCAGCTCCATCAGCAGCAACCTCAGTCGCTAATGAGTAGCTTTCTACACCCGCATAGTGAGGCTACTCATGAGCAGCAGGAAGACCTGGAGCATGACCTGAACCAGCAGGTCATGTCATACTTTGACATGACCATGCCAACACACCTTGAGGATCCGCTGGACTTCTGGGCAGCCAAACTTGATTTGTGGCCGCAACTAGCAGAGTTTGCCCTGGAAAAGCTGTCCTGCCCGGCAAGTAGCGTGCCATCTGAGCGGGTGTTTAGTGCGGCGGGGGCCATAGTTACGGTGAGAACTCGTCTGTCAACTAAAAATGTGGAGAGACTCACCTTTGTCAAAATGAATCAGGGATGGATCAGCCAGGATTTCCACCCACCAATGCCTGATGCATGCGACTAGATTCAGCATGGTGCCACGTTTTACACTTTCCAAATGGTGCAAAACATATTTATGTCTTTAGGCCAATGTTTGGGCTCCTGCTGCTGCTGCTGCTGCCAACTCCAGGGTGTGATTCATCCAATTTGTGGGCTCCTGCTGCCAACCCCAGTGTCTCTTTAAAGTAATGTTTGGGCTCCTGCTGCTGCTGCTGCAGCTGCCAACTCCGGGGTGTGATTCATCCAATTTTTGGGCTCCTGAAGCCAACCCCAGTGTCTCTTTAAAGTAATGTTTGGGCTCCTGCTGCTGCTGCTGCTGCTGCCAACTCCAGGGTGTGAATCATCCAATTTTTGGGCTCCTGAAGCCAACTCCAGTGTCTCTTTAAAGTAATGTTTGGGCTCCTGCTGCTGCTGCTGCTGCCAACTCCAGGGTGTGATTCATCCAATTTTTGGGCTCCTGCTGCCAACCCCAGTGTCTCTTTAAAGTAATGTTTGGGCTCCTGCTGCTGCTGCTGCCAACTCCAGGGTGTGATTCATCCAATCTTTGGGCTCCTGCTGCCAACCCCATTGTCTCTTTAAAGTAATGTTTGGGCTCCTGCTGCTGCTGCCAACTCCAGGGTGTGATTCATCCAATTTTTGGGCTCCTGCTGCCAACCCCAGTGTCTCTTTAAAGTAATGTTTGCGCTCCTGCTGCTGCTGCCAACTCCAGGGTGTGATTCATCCAATCTTTGGGCTCCTGCTGCCAACCCCAGTGTCTCTTTAAAGTAATGTTTGGGCTCCTGCTGCTGCTGCTGCCAACTCCAGGGTGTGATTCATCCAATTTTTGTGCTACTGAAGCCAACCCCAGTTTCTCTTTAAAGTAATGTTTGGGCTCCTGCTGCTGCTGCTGCTGCCAACTCCAGGGTGTGAATCATCCAATTTTTGGGCTCCTGAAGCCAACTCCAGTGTCTCTTTAAAGTAATGTTTGGGCTCCTGCTGCTGCTGCTGCTGCCAACTCCAGGGTGTGATTCATTCAATTTTTGGGCTCCTGAAGCCAATCCCAGTGTCTCTTTAAAGTAATGTTTGGGCTCCTGCTGCTGCTGCTGCCAACTCCAGGGTGTGATTCATCCAATCTTTGGGCTCCTGCTGCCAACTCCAGTGTCTCTTTAAAGTAATGTTTGGGCTCCTGCTGCTGCTGCTGCCAACTCCAGGGTGTGATTCATCCAATTTTTGGGCTCCTGAAGCCAACTCCAGTGTCTCTTTAAAGTAATGTTTGGGCTCCTGCTGCTGCTGCTGCTGCCAACTCCAGGGTGTGTCAGTCAATTTTTGGGCTCCTGCTGCTGCCAACTCCAGTGTCTCTTTCAGCCAATGTTTGGGCTCCTGCTGCTGCTTGCAACTCCAGGGTGGGATTCATCCAATTTTTGGGCTCCTGCTGCTGCCAACTCCAGTGTCTCTTTAAAGCAATGTTTGGGCTCCTGCCCCTCATAGTGATGCCACTTCAATTCTCTGCAATTGTGCCGCTCTGCGATTCTATTAGCGATGCCTCTGATCTGCATGTGATATTTATTTACAGTATTATTTAACTAACCCAGCACGCATCCTATGCGTGTTACAGCAAGGCAAAATGGTTTACAACCCTATTGAGGCTCTAGGAGGCTCAGAAATAGCCGTTTTTAATAGCGATTCGTCGCGAATAAATTCGGGTCGAAACGATTTTTGTCGGAAAATTCTGCGAATCAGTCGAATCGAATTTTTCAAAAGTTTGCTCATCTCTATTCCTGATCTACAGGAGGAGGACTCCTATCTGTGAAGCGGCTCACAGCCAAAGGATTCACTGTAAAATTCCAAGGTGACAAGCATTCTGTCCTGACAATAGCAAGTGCCAAGCAGCATGGCCATCTATATTACCTCAACACAGTAAAGGAAAAGACTATGCACCCATAGACGCAATGACTGTATACATATGTGGCACATGCGTTTAGGTCACAGACACCTATAATACATACAGGAACTACAAAAGAGGAATCTGACAAAGGATCTGACAATATCACATTGTGCAGTTACTGTTAAGTGTGAATGTTGCATCAAATATAAAAATACAAGAGCAACACTTCCTAAAGATTCAAGACCACTTGACCAATTTCATAGTGATATATGTGGTCACCTAAACCCACCTACACCTGGAGGTAACAGGTGTATACATTTTTATAGATGACTACACAGTCACTTACCTAATGCAACACAAGAGTGAAATTCTTGGCAAATTACAGGACTATGTAGTAAAGACGAGTAACAAGTTTTAGAGGAAACATCTCACACTTCAGAGTCAAAATGGAGGTGAATTCACAGGACACAAAGTACAAAAATATTTAAAGCAGAATGGAATAGAGCATCAAAAGACAGTCCCATACACACCAGAGCAAAATGGGGTTGCTGAAAGAAATAACAGAACAGACTGAAATGATCAGATGTATGCAGACAGACTCTGAACTACCACAAAATACTGGGGTGAGGCAGCAATGACAGCCTTTTATTTTCAGTGCAGACTCTTTTCTAGAACAGTGGAGAAAACTCCATATGAACTGTGGCACAATGAGAAACCAAGTGTAAAACACCTAATAGTTTTTAGATGCAAATTATTCATCTATATTCCAGAGTAAAAACTCACCAAACTCCAAAACAGGTCATTTGAGGGAATCAAATACAGAGTAATAAATACTGTGATAATGTTAAGGGTTACAGAATCCTAAATCCCAAAACATTACCATTAGCAACAGCATAACTTTGTTGAAGGTTTGAGAGGCAATGTAATGACAATTGAGGAAGTAAGAATAGAAGAGAAAACTGACACTGATCAGCCATCATCTGTAACTTCTAAACAAACGGTTGTGAGAGCAAAACCTACCAGTACTGAAGAGCAGACACAAGCGAGCTCAGACACAGAACCAAGACACTCGACAAGAGAAAACAGGGGTACACCACCTGTACATTTTTCATACAAGGCAAGCACTGCCAGTGCCACTAAATTTGCAACCTGGGGAGATATATCTCATCTTTCACAAGGAATGGATAAAGGATGCAAAGGAAGAGATAAAATCCATGCATGACACCAAAACCAAAACATGGACACTTGCAGAATTACATCAAAGCCATATGTTACAAATGGACCTTTAAAGTGAAGTACAATGCAGATGGCACAGTGGGGCGATACAAAGCAAGACTCATAGCCAAGGGATATTCTGAAAAATATGGAGAGGACTATAATGAGACCTTTGCTCCAGTAGTCAAACATGCTCCAATAAGGACTTTGTGGACAGTAGCTGCCGCAAGTAAAGTGCAAGTGAAACACTTTAATTTGAAAACAGCGTTTCTACATGGCAAATTTACATAAGACATCTACATGGAACAACCACCAGCATTTAAAGATGAACAATGGCCAGACCTAGCATGCAAACCTCAGAGGGGTATATAGGGTCTAAAGCACACACAGAAATTGTCAGACAGATGGATCTATGTGCTTATTTATGTGGACGATATCCTAAATTAGCTTTGAACAAGAAGGGAATGAAGCAGAAATACTGCAAACCTTGAATCACCATTTCAAGACCAAGAAACTTCCCAAACAGGGACTTCTTGAGTTACTTGACTGTCCTAATGAGGATATGAAAGCAGATATCCTAAACCCAGCCCCTGATCGCTGACCCTTGAGGCTTCCAAAGAAGATACGTTTAAAAGATTAAGCCAGCCCTAATCCTGCTCAAAGAATTCTGGATGGTTGACGTTATTGAATGATTCTCAGTGGTAAGTGGTAATAAGTAGTGATGATCCAACCTAATGGAATGGGAATTCACTCTGGGAAAAATCAGTTTGGCACAAATCCCAACTTCTTAATATTCATGGTGATTAAATTTATCCCTGAAATAGTTTAAAAAAAATAATACATAACTTCACCTGCAGCCTGTCCCACTCTGCTCCCCACTCTGCAGGATCTGTGTCCTCTGCCCAGCCAATCCAACCACCAGTAATCCCTGCCTCAGGGCAGGGCTCACTAGTGAACTGACACGGGAAGCCCTCACCACCCACCTGTTACTCACAGTGACATCATGCAAGTAAAGCACTGTGCCAGTGCAATGTGAGGTGTCCACCCAGCCATCCCCACCAACGAGACTCTTGCAGAGCTAGCGTGTGCCAAGAATCCGGGCAGATCCCACCTGCCGACCACCTGTCTGCTGAGCATCCGTCTTGAGTTTCCCCAACCTGCCCCCCCAGAAGCTGTCTAGTGCCTGTCTGCCGCCAAAAAGCCACCTTGGTCTTGTCTACCTGCCCACCGAGAAGCCACTTGAGGCTACAGGTGAGTTTTTTCAGTGATACTTTTAAAGTGGACCAAAACCCAGGATTTTGACTATACTGGGCATTGGTTCTTACCCCCGATCGGGGGTGCCCCGCTGTGTGAACCCCCCAGGTCGCCGAAACCAACTCACCTCTTCCCGGTCCTACGGAGCATGCATGGCCGCTTGTCCAATCAGCGTGCTACGATCCACTAACGTCATGCTCTCTAAGTCTTCGTCTAAGGTGAGCGGGTCTCAGAGCGTGCTGGCTCCCGCATCCCCCGCTACCCTCTAACAGGAAATGTGCCACCACTACCTGGGAATCTTATAGATTCCCTGGCCGATTGCCGTGGGTTTAGGTCCACTTTGTTACAAACCGCATTTTGTTTTTAGGGAAATTTTCAGAATCGTCTGAATCGAATTTTGAGGAAATTCACTCATCTCTAGTATTTGCAGCAGGATGGCAGCCATGTGCACGTATCTGGATTAACAAATTACATCTTCCGAATTCTTGAGATTTGGGTTCAAAATACAGTTTGCCTGCCCCCATATTACACTGTCTCATCTCCTGCAGGAAGGGATTTTTACTAGCCCATAGCAATAAAAAAGCTTTGCTGGCCTGTGCGCTTTGGTTAAAGCTTTGCTCCTGCTGCTTCTTAACACTCCAGCTTTTTTTTTTCTACCCATTGCTAAAATGGTTGTCTAACCCCCTTATTAATAAATAATGCCCTAATGTACTATGTGTAATGAAAAGCAATTATCATAGCAATTTATCACTTTGCATTACTGCACATATGGTCCATTTCCATCCATATGCACACACAAATGGTTGGACACCGTGGCGAGAGCTGTTTCTGTGCCGGGTTTATTGACCTTATAGTGAATAGAAATCTGCCGGCGGCGCATTACAAGTATGGCAGCGATGGAGTTTCTCATTAGCTAAATTATTAGGCTTCTCATTGGTCTTTGACAAGTACAGAGACAGGAAACAAACAAACTAATACAAACGGGAAGCCAAAGTGAGATCTCTATCATTAATGGGCAACTGGTAATTTATTTTGTAAACTAACAAAAGTATTATTATAGTATTATCTATTATTTTTATTATTATTATAATTATTATTAACCGAGACGAATGTTGGTAAAAATTATGTATTTCAAAATTATCCATTTTCATTTTTTTAAGGGGCTGTCCGGTCAAAATCAATATACACCACATAATCACCTATATTCCCGCGCAGCTGATCAGCCCAATTCTGGGCTTTGATGGGGATTCATCTCGTCTCACAATCAAGGCCTGTAGTTGTTTTGCTGCCTCCTCACTGTCTGCTGGCATCAATCATGGCGACTGATCACACCCTCTCCATTTATTTCAAAAGAGGGGGCACGCCCCCCTAGATTCACAATAATGGAAAGCCACCACAACTGCAACTTGCAGATGCGGGTAAGTTACATACTACAAGCATTGTGTGAATCAGAACACTTACCTTTCTCCTTGGCCCCCAGTGAAATTGAGCGCTTTGACTGGCCACCGTGGGCACATGATTAGTGATGGGTTGTCAGTCAGAAGAAAGCCAAATGTGGCGGAAAACATTGGAAGAAGAGGTTGGGCACCGCAATGCTTAGCACAATACACGTATATCATCTTGTGTGATGTTACATTTTCTTGGCATGAAGGGGAATTGTTGGGTGGCTGAGGCCATGAACTTACAGCTTTGGGTTTGAACATCCAGTCCCTGCTTCCCTAGTCCCCCCATCCCCCCTGTACTCAGTCTCAATGAAAACCCCCTCCCCAGCCAAGAAACCCCAGTGTATGTTCTGCCGCGAGTACATTATGTCTGTTGGGGCCCCTGCTTAGGGCCGGCTCCAGGTTTATGTGGGCCCTTGGGTGGCATGGTCTCAGTTGGCCCCTTCGGGATAAAGAGGCGTGGGTTAGAGGTCTATAAATTTCATGGCCAAAACTTAGAAGGGCTGCTTGCCCTCCCACCCCTTATTGGAGCTGTTTTTTAGTTTGGTCCCACATGAATGGGTAGAATATTGAGGAATAGGGCTGGACATAACAGGAAGGGCAGGAATGGATGGGTCAGAGATGAGGGGACAGGGATGGATGGGCAGAAAAAAAGAAAGTAAGTGTGTGCACTGTGTACCTTGCATTACCTTCTTCCAGCGTGTGCAGTACTTTCTGTTGCAATGCTGGGGCCAGGAAGCAGGGTGATGACACAACTCTGGGGGCGGGGCTTGCAGGGAGACTTGCATGGGGTAGTGCTGATCACAGATCAACACACAAGCAAGTGCAGGGCTGTCAGGGCTGAGCAGAGGTTAAGGGGCGGGGCAACTGCACCGCCAATGAAAGAGCGCTCAGCTCAGCCTCGATACTAGGGCCGGATGCAATGTTAGTTGTAAAAACGTTGAAGTTCTTTAACCACATAATGCCAGTCAGTGGGCCCCCGGCAGCTGACCAGCCTTGCCGGGTGCTGATGCCGTCCACGCCCATGCTCACTTCTGCCACATCTACCCCAACAATGCTGAGGCTTTAATACCATTAATTTAAAGTTTTTGGGAATTCTGGAGCTTTTGGAATATAGATTGTCAATGTATGCTTGTGCACACTTAGGTATTTTTCTTCTGCATTTAACCCTTCAATGCAGTGAGTGTACACATGTTCAGGGTGGTGGGTTGTGCTAATTACGGGTCCCGGTGGAGCCTTGGGGGGGGGGTAGGTGTCTTACATAATAGCACTCCAGCCATGTCCCATGGCTGGGAATTGAACCTGCCACAGTCTGGTCACCAGACCGCTCCTTTAGGTGCTATAGCCTCAACATGGCTCAGGGGGAATTTGCAGGCTGGTCACAGACTCATTTTTTTTTCTACAGCCCGCCATTGGTCATTAAAGAAGCACTATCATGAAATTATGTAATATTAAAAATCGATATAAACACGTCGGCTAATGAGAGGAGGGGTCACTTATACACCCGAATTGAATAAAATTCCCGCCAAGCCTGTAGTTTTCTTCCCCTGGTAGGAATAAATTCCAGGGGTGACAGGTTTGTGTCACCTGTGAGTTCCTCTTTCTACCATTAAAATAAAAAAACAAACCTGGCTGGATATTTACTGATGTCGGGTGTATAATCACCGCTCCACTTCCCATCCAGAATATTTATATGGATTTTTATTATTGGGCCTCTTTTCGAGATAGCGCTCCTTTTGGCACATGGTGCTGAATAGGCCTCTTTGTCTTTAGAAAGCCTGTGCTGGAATAACAGCTTATCGCTGGTGTACTTCTGCTGTGTGTGGAAGCTTTTTCTCATCATACACTGGTTTAGGATGATTAGGAAAATTAGGATGGGTTAGGTTGCTGCTCCCCAAGGGCAGGCTTGGGATGGAGATCACCCATGTACAAGTAAGAGTAGAGGAAGAGAAGAGCTTTCTTTCTCTGTGCCATCCAAGGTCCTTAGAAATGCTAAGGGTGCAATGCCAAGGATTAGCTTTAAATTTACACAGTCATACACATCCAACTAGTAGCATTAGGCTCTCATCAACAGTAGGGCAGATGTTTCTGGCTGTATGGGGGGGTGAGACTTGGTGAGTAGTAGTCGCAAGCCAGTATGTGGAGAGACCCATGTTAGGCTAAATATAGAGGGGCTAAAAGGACCAAAAACCCCTCTACTCAGGTAAAGGAAGAGAGGAGCTTTCCTAGAATGGCCAGAAACATCCGCCCTAGTGCTGATGAGAGCCTAAAGCTCGAAACACGTGTCCACTAGTTGGATGTGTTTGGCTGTGTAAATGTAAAGCTAATCCTTGGCATTGCACCCTTAGCTTTTCTAAGGGCCTTGGATGGCACAGAGACATAAAAAGATGATTTGCATAGCTCCGCCTGCTGCAAGGATAGATGGGTAATGCTATCTGTCCTTGTATTATAGGAAAGCTCCACTCTCCCCTGTACAAGTGGATTGGACACATTTCAAAACCTGTCACTTCTGGATTTTTATTTCTATCAGTTGCTTGGTGGTATGATTTATTTGGTTTGGGATATATATGTGACTGGCAGGGGAGACACCATGATCATGAAGGTGGTTCCCCACAGGGGGAACAAGCCCTCCCGGGACAGCCACCTATGGTTGTTGCAACCCCCTGCTGGGTACGTTTCTCAGCTTTTTGTCCAGATAGAATGTGGGGCCAGTCCTTATCCCCAGGATCATGACCGGCAGAGGTTGATGTGCGGAGACCTTTCCTAGTTGCTGGCGGTCGTCTTTCGGGAGGATGTCGCCCTCTAGCACCGGGATTGGTTTAGACCTGCCCTCTGCCTGGGAATGTGCTCGAGGGGGAGTGGTGACTCCCGCTGGGAGACGGCTGGCCATCCAGGTATCCGGCCATTAGCTGGGAAATGCTTTGAAGACGTCTGCTGTTGCCCCCTGGGGTGGCGCCTCCTCACTCCTCACAAAGTGTGCTAGTACGGGTAAGGTTGCACCGGAACGCGTTTCTTTAGAGTACCGCCTTTTTGGCGGGGCCTTACGGCTCCACCAGAAAGGGGCTCTTTCTCTTTGAGAAGGGCCTAGAATGTTTACACTTTCCACTTTGGGTGGCACATATTTCACGGTGTGTTTATCACACAGGCGGCTTCAATAAAAAAAAAAATTGACTCCACCTCTTACTTACCAGCATGTTTATATGGGTTTTTATTATCATCACTAAGTATATAGTACATAAATACAAGGAATTTACTTTGGCAAGAGAATGAATGGATGGGGAAGGGGGAGGGGGGCTTGTTTAACAGATAACGCGAGGGGCTTTACAATGCAGCGCCTATAATTTTGCCTCCGGTTGTTCTTTAAATGTTTATCTGACAGCCCTGTTCCACTATTTTATCTAGGACCTTGATAGCTGTGTTCTTTTCGACCATTCCTTTTTTTGCTGAAGATCAATACACTGTTAGGATTTGTATCGATTTCATCCTTCCATTGATCCGACAGATCTTCAGGCGATATCTTTAGCCAAAGCTGCACCTTTAATGGAGAGGAAATTCAATATGGTGCTGTCACTTCCTAAAATAACGCAAAGGCGCTGACCATAGTCCATCATGGCTTTCATAGGAGCCAGTGACATCATGGTCATCCGAGACTCTTAAACTCTTTCTAACCCCCTCCCTTGCTATGTCCACCACAATGTCCTTAGTCTGTCTAGGGCAGAAGTGATCAAACATTTTTGGTCCAAGGGCCACATTGTCTTATTGTTCCACAAGGGGCTACAATGGAATCCAACAAGCAAAATGCCATCTGTTAAAGCGGAACAACAATCAAAAATGACTTAAACCGGCCCCTCACCATGATTTAATAAAAATCCCAAAGCCTTAAAAAACGATTTCCCAGCATCTAAAATTAATATATTTTAAGTTTTAAGCCACTTACTTATTATTATTTCCCACACTGGCCTGCAACTCTGTTCAGGACTCTAGGATACAGGCGCCGCCATCTTGACTCAGAAGCATAACATACTGAGGAGAGGAGAGCGGGATAAAGTAGAGTGCTCATATGCCTCTCTCCCCAGAGCAATTTAGATTGCTGCACATAAAAATTATTTTGCCTTTTTCCAAATCCTGCCGTGGTAAATTTTAAAAACAAAATGTCAGTTTTGTGGATGTGCAGGCTGCCTACAAACAGGAAGTGGTGCTGGGCTTCCTGTTACTATGCATTGTCAGTTATGTCAGTTGAATCCAGGTGCCAGATGCTGGGAGAGAAAGTTCCAAAATGGCCACTACCTTTCTTCTACAACTGTGCCAGGCTGTTGGTCCAGGTTAACTGCAGACAAGCTGTAACCTGAAAGTATTGAATATGCTTTTGTAACCAAAATAAATGACACCCACCACAGGTACTTGGTTAAAGGGGGATTAATTGGGAGGGGGGCAGCCACAGGTATGGGGCTAGGAAGGATAGTGAATGGTTAAGGGACTCCATTGGGGTCTTCTCTCCTGGCGTGGGAAGGCTGAAGGGAAACAGGTACCTGTCAATGGAAAGTGAAAGGATTTAGTTATTGGGAAGAGGATCTAGTGTCCCGCTCTGGCGAGCCCCATCTACAAATTAATATTTTACTCATCAGGTGGGTGTTTATAGGGGAACATGGGCCCATGCCCATGCAGGGAAGCTCAGGAACACTCATGGGTGTTCCTGGGATGATATATGCCACTCGCCATCCTGGGGGTCCCTGCTACATCCCCGGGTGTCCTAATCTGATGCGGGTGGGTGGCGGTCCTCATCTGTCGATAGAGAGGGAGAAAGGTTAGTAGGAAGAAAGTGTAGAGGCTCCCTAGGCTAGTAGAAGGGTAGCGAGAGAGTAGCTTACCCCGGCAGGGGACGCCCATCCTTGGTCTCCATCTCTGTGGCCGCAGCTTTGTGTCTGGTCATGGAAGGCTGGTGGGTTTCTGCACCAGGGATACCTTGAGGAGTTTGGTCTCTCTTGGTCTGACCATCTCGGTAGTGCTGGGCTGTGGGCACCCCAGGACTACAAGGGGGCAGAGCTGGTCCATCTGAATGGGTTCCTCCAGGTTTGGGGGAGTGGGATGCCCCAGAGTACCCTGGCTTGGGATGCCCCTGCTGGTCATGGGTCTCCTTAGTGGAGGGCAGACCTGTGGGTCCAGGGCCAGTCATGGATGCAGCCCCCTCCCCTCCTCTTTGTACTACACCATTAGGGTGGTAGGGATGAGGGCAAGGGGTGGAGCTGCCTATTAATACAAGTAAATGAAAGGAGTCTTCATATATCAGGTGGATAGTGGGTGGAGTCTGTTATAACCACAGAAAAGAGGGTTGGGATTTCCCTGTAACAAGAGGACAGGGGTGGAGTCTCCTTTTAGACTAGACAAAGGGACAGAGTTTCCTTAAGAACAGATGTATAGTGAGCAGGGTTAGATTTAAGGTTGCAGGGAATGCCATGATATAAGACCCCGCTAATGGTGGGAAAATGGGTTTCAGAAGGTCCAGAAGAC